>JASANV010001529.1:0-112610 GCA_030849715.1 Trypanosoma mega | reverse complement strand
GCATGCGGCGGCGGTAGTTCACGCGCGGGCAGGCCATCTCGAAGTGTGTCCTGTAAAGCTACCTGAAAAGGGGAAAAAACACAAACAAACAAGAAAACATATACACATATATATATATAATATAGAGAGATAGAGAAAAAAGAGGGGACATTGTTGAATGAAAGCAGCAGGTATACATGTAACAACCACAAAAAGAGAACAAAAAACAGCAGCAGAGGCGCATATATATATATATATATATATATGAAACAAAGGATGAATATACCAAAGAACGGAAAGAGTCATGTGAAGAAAACCACCATTACCACTACAGCACGAAGGAAAATTCACCCACACTCACGCACAGACATATACAAAACAAAAAAAAACTACTAATGTTCAATTCACACATCCTCTCTCTCTCTCTCTCTCTCTTCTTCTTCTTGGTTTACGGTGCTTTTTGTGCCTTTTGCGGTTCCGGTCCCTCCTCTACAAACCCCGACTCCTCCTCTCGCCGTCGTTCATTGGGACGGACCTCCGCGAGGGCGCCGAGTCGGTCGGAGAACAACTCCCCCCCTCCACTCAACGCCATCCCGATGTTCATGACTGTCCAGTAGAAGATGTGCATGTAGTCCCTATCCTCCCACACGCTGCGGGGGTACCGACTGCGGGCCTCCAGCTCCCAATCCACCCGATGCCAGCCCTTCTCGCGCGCGGCCTCCAGCACGAGGTGGCAGCGTGCGTGCGGCGGCAGCGCCTCGAGCGGGTCCTCGCGGCGCAACACCTCCATCGCGAGGCGGTGCACCTCGCCGTAGCGCATTCCCAACACGAGGCGCTGGTAGTCCCGCCGGTCGGCCGCGTCGAGGCGGAGCACCGTCGCCACCTCGCGGTAGTACAGCCCGAGCGCCACCCCGAGCCCGGCGAGGACGACGAGGAGCAGCGCGGCGTGGGCGAGGCGGCGCCACCAGCGGAACTGCCGCTCCGTCACCCGACGAAACGGACGCCAAATGGGGCCGAACCACCGCGTCTGCGCGTAGCGGTTGACGAGGTCCTGCTGCTGGGCGGGGGTGAGCTGCAGCGTGAGGCGCCCGGCCCGCCGTCCGCGGAGGGCGGAGAGGGCGTCCAGCATGCGCGCGGTGCTGCGCTCCTCCGGCGCGCTCGGGCGGAGGGCGGAGAGGGCGTGCAGCGGCATCGCGCGGCCCGAGCGGCGGCCAATGCCGAGAAAACCGCGGCGCCCCTCTTCCACGCCGCCAACGGGAAGGCCGGTGGGGTTCTCATACAATGGCGCAGGCGGACGGCGGAAGCGGCGGGCGGTGCACACGAAGGAGCGGAGGAAAGGGAGGCGACGCGCACGGAGAGAGATGCCAAGCGTGGGGACCCACACATGCGCCATTTCGTGGATTGACGTAATACGGAATAGACACACCTCCACACGTCGGGTCGTGGTCGATCCGAGGGAACGATACGCTTAGAGGAGAAACAACAGTCCATCAAAACGTACATGGGGTTAGTCAAAGAAAAAAAAAAAAAGAGAAAAATTCAAGCAAGGAAAACAAGAAAATATTATGAGTCAACAAATCAACAAGAACAAAAAAGAGAGAGAGAGAGAGAAAGACGCAAAAAAGGACAGCGTTGACTTCGTCATTTGAAGGCACACAAGTGCATAAAGGTGAGAAGAAGAAAAAAAAAAATCAGTAAAATCCACGAACAGAAATGACGTAAAGAATGTGTGGAGTAATTAACAACAGAGTCTAAAAAGACGGTACGACATCCCACCTCACAATTATTCTTTTTCTTTTTGCATTGCATTTATTTTAAAACCCATTTTTTTTTTCTTTCATCTTTTTTTTTTTGAATTTGCTTTCCTACCTCACCGCTTCATTCACAACGCCTTTGTTCGTTATGTATATATATATATATATGCTTCCTTTCTTTTTAATCGCAGTCAGCGGTCAGTAAAAAAAAAAAAAATCCTATCCCATGGAACTAACTCTTCCTTTTCAAGAAAAGAAGAGAGTAATGAAGGAATGGAGTGAGAAACACAAAAGAAAAAAAAAAGTAAGGTGAGCAAATACATCAGGGAAGAAAAATGCGGCCATACTGAAAAAGAAAAGAAGAGATATCAATTCAAACAAAAGAAAGGTGAAATAGCGCCTCATTCACTCCACAAAGATCTCCATATAAATATATACTTATGTACTCCCTCTCTTTCTTTTTTCTCTTTTATTGATCTCTCACCCCGACTCTTTTCTCTTTCTTAGCCATACTAGTTCTATTACTACATAATAAAGAACAACAACAACGAAAAAAAGAAAAAATATGAGCAGGCTTCTTCTTTTTTGATATGTGTATTTGATCACTTTGCGTTCTGAGGTCAAGTATTTCTCATTTTCTGTTTGTTTCAATATCTTGATTCCTCTTCTAATCTTTTATTCATTCCTTTTAGGGGAGGGGGGATAAATGCTTATGTCGAAACCACTTTTCTTTCTTTTTTTTTTCCTTTTCTTTGCATTCTCATTTGTTTTTTTTTAATTTTTTCTTTTCTCTTCTTCTTGCTTATATATATATATATATATATATTGTGTTTTTTTTTTTAATATATTCATTCATTCTTTTCTTTTTGCTTTTATTTCCTTCGCTAGCACAGGACGTCCTCCCCACCCCACCCCCTCTTCTCACAAAGCCCATCGTTCGCATCGTGCGCGTCACTTTAGGGCTTATTGTAAACGGTTCCCTGCACTGTGCGGTGCTCGTACTGCTCGCCCATGTAGATATCCTGGAAGAGCTCCTTGAGTGGTGCCGCCGGCTGCTTCTCGGCGAGTTGCAGCTGCTTATCCACCTCCTTCTTCACCGTCTTCTCCATTTGGTTCATCTCATCCTCCGTCATGATGCCCTCACCCGCCATGAAGGCGCGCATGTTGTGAATGCAGTCCCGCGCCTTTCGCACGGCCTGAATATCGCTCTTGCTGCGGTACCGCACATCGGGATCGCTCATGGAGTGCCCGACGTATCGGTAGGAGTCGAACTCCAACACCATCGGCCCCTTTCCGGCGAGGCACCACTCCTTCACGTAGCGCGTGCCCTCCTGCACCGCGAGGACATCCATGCCGTCGACTTTGATGCCGGGAATGTAATCCCCGCGGCGGTACATCTCGGGCTGGAAGGAGGCCCGCTCTTTGCTCGTTCCCATCCCGAACTGATTGTTCTCGCAGCAGAAGATCACGGGAATCCGCTGGAGCGCGGCGATGTTCATCGCCTCAAAGATCTGTCCCTGATTCGCCGCGCCGTCGCCGTAGAAGGTGACGGCCACGTTTTTCGGCTTGTCGCGGTTTTCCATCGCGTACCGCCACGCCAGTCCCGCGCCGAGGGGCACCTGCGCCCCGACAATGCCGTTGCCGCCGTAGAAGTTGTTCTTGACGTAGTACATGTGCATACTTCCGCCCTTTCCCTTCGAGCAGCCCGACTCGCGGCCGAACATTTCGGCGAAGACGTCCTCGGGACTTCCGCCGCGGGTGATGTACCAGGCGTGGTCGCGGTATCCAGTGATGATGGGGTCATCAAAGGTGAGGACATTCTCCATCCCGACGGGAATGGCCTCCTGGCCAATGTAGAGGTGGCAGAAGCCGCGGATCTTCTTGAGCTTGTAGGACTGATCGCACAGGGATTCCATGCGGCGGATGCGGAACATCATCTCGAGGCCTTTTTTCATCTGCTCGGGGTCGTACGTGGCGGTGGTCGGGAGCGGCGGCATATCATCGCGGCCGGCTGTGTGCAGTTTGAACGGCTTTTGCGGTTTGAGTGGGACAGTCTTGGTGGCCAAGAGGAAGCGGCTCACAGACTTGAACATGGATAGTACTGGGCAGTGAATTTTTTTTACGTTATATAAATATAAATATAAAAAAAAAAATGTATATACTCAGCTGGTTTTTTTGTGTGTGTGTTTCGTTGTTTTATGCGTTAATTTTTTGCTTTTCCTTTTTTTTTTTTAGAAATTACTTCCCCTTTAGCTTTAAGCTGGTAACCAAAAATATAAAACAAAAAAAAAACGCAGAGTGAAAGAAAAAAAAACAAGTAAAATATATTGTTGATAAACACGGGTGCTCCGGTAAACAGGCTACACAAGAAAAAGGAAAAAAAAAAAAGAGAACCAAAAGAAAACCAAAAAAATTAAAGAGTGGGCAAAAAGGACCCTTCACTTTCGTTCTCACCATTCCACATGTGTCCATTCCATTTGTGTGTGCATGTTGATCCTTTCCAGTAGGAATTTTTCGTTACGTTTGTTGATAAACACAAGAATCACTAAACATCTCGTTTCAAAACGAAAAACTATACGGAACTTTCTCCTTACATGTATACACCACCTACATCCTAATCTTTTCCTTTTATTGACCTAAAGAAAAGAAAAACAAAAGAAACTCAAAAGAAAAGAAATCAGAAAAACAATTTTTTTTTTTTTCATACATCCATTTATCTACATAAACGTAAAAACATAAACAAAACAAAAAAATATCAGATGCATATGCTTGCATAAACATACATATATGCTTTGAAAAAAAAAATTGTACCCAAAGCGTAGATACAACCACATTAACAAAACAATAATAATAATAATAATAGTAGAAATAATAATAATAATAATAATAACAATAATAGTCATTTGGGGAAAAGGGCCGAACAAAATGGGAGTTATGCATTCTTTCAAGAAAAAAAAAACCCTTTCTTTTTTTACTTCTTTATTGCATTATCTCAATTTGGGCATTTCTTCTATCCGCTTTTCTTCTTTGGTTCTTCTTTAGAATCTTCTTTATATATATATATATATATATATATCATATGTTTCCCATTCACTTTGACTTCTTTTCTTAAGCATTTTTCTTTCTCTTCCTTAGTGTTTTCATTTGCTTTTCTTTCTTTCCTTCGCTTAAAAGACACAAAGGACGCCTTACTTCGTGAAGTGGGAAATGAAATTCTTTCTTTAAAAGTGATAGTAATAGGGAAAAATAATAATATCAATAATAATAATAGAAATTTTTTTATAGGTTCATCTTCTTTTTTCTTTTCTGATTCCTCATGTGTGCGTGTGTGAGAGAGCCAAGTGTTACGCACTATTAGCAGCGACATTGCCAAAGTGCTGTTTCAGACGCGTTCTTTGTTCTTATCTCCTTGGCAATTCGTAGCAACATCATATAAAAATACACACACACACACACATAATGGAAAACAACAATAACAAAAAAAAAAAAAAGAGCATAGTGCATGTCTTCCAGCGTCCAACTTATTCTGTAATATCAACAATCTTCTCTCTTTTCCATGTCGCACTATCGCATTTAGTCGGAATCTTTCTTTTTTCTTTCGTTTCTATCTTCTTCCATTGTTTTTTTTTTTTGCTTTTCTTTTCCTTTTTTTTTTTTAATTATTACTTCTGTCACTCTTATAGCTCCATGCATGCACACCTTCTCATTGCTTCGCATCTTTTTGTTCTTCTTGTCGTGTTATCTAGTCGAGCTCATCGCCCCCTTTTGCCTCCTCCTCATTCGCATTGGTGTTCTCCGCCGCGGTCTCCTTCTTTTGCGACTTTGCCGACTCCTTCTTTGCCTCCTCCTCATTCTCGTTCTCTGGCTTCTTTGGCGGCTTTGGGGCGGGTCGGTTCAGCAGCGTCGTCATTGACTGCGTGACCTTGCGTTGTTGCTCCTCCAGGCTTTTCATGCTGAGGCACGGCTCCTCACTCTTCGCGGTGGCGTCCAACTTGCGCAGCGCGTCCTCCGCCCACGCGATCGCCTCCTCGCACTTTGTCGCCTCCGCGCGCAGCTCCTCCTCTGTGATGTGGGCCGCTTTACCAATCGCCTGCAGCGCGCCATCGCGGAGGCGTATCATGCTCTCCTTGAAGTTGGGCAGAGCAAAGTGCACCTCCTCATCGTTTAGGCGGCGGGCGTGGGCGGGGTCACCGATATCACGCAACGCCTTCACGCGTGTTTGGTACGCCGCGAGATCGGCGTCGGCGCCGTCATCGTAGAGCCAATTCTCATACTCCTCCCCGAGTTTGAGGAAACGCGTCCGCTCCGCCGGCGTCACGTAGGCGGCGAGGACGCCACCCTCCACAATGCGAGAGCGGTTGTCGAGGATGTAGCTCTCCAGCTCATTCTTCGCGTCACGGGTGCGGATGATGAGGTTGTCGCGCTCACTCATCTCCTCCTCGCGGCGGCGGAACTCGACAATGGCGCTGCCCGCGTGGCCAATCACATCGAGACGCGGCGTCACGGTCAGCTCCACGCGGCGTGTCTTGGTCTTCTTCACCGTTCGCTTCGCGGGGGCCTCACCGCCGGCGCCGTCCTTCTTCGCCGCTGCCGCCGCCTCCTCATTCTCTGCTGGCTTTGGCTTCTCCTCCTCCTCCTCCGCGGGCTCCTCGACCTCAAAGGTTTCCGAGGCAAAGGCGGAGTCCACATTGATCGTACCATTAGCTTGCACACGAACACGTAAGTGTACATCTGTTGCTTTCATTTCCTTACTCGGTCGGCCAATTTCCCATTCACCAATGAGGTAGCACTCGGACGGCATGTTCTGCTGCACCACGGGGCTTTCATTGTCGTAAAAGACATAGAACTTGAACCCTCCACTGCGCTTGCAGTGAATCTCAAGTAGCTTGGGGAAGTGGTCCTTACCACTGACGAGTGTGGCAATCTTGTTCACATCGGGAAGGAATGGGACGGAGCTGACGTTACTTGCATCGTCAAGGTGATAACCAAACTTAATTGGATACGTGCTCAGGTCACTCACCACAAAGTCACGCACCTTAAACTTGGGAGAAAAGATAGCTGCTGTAATCGCGGCACCGCGTGCGGCCGTCTCAGAGGCGTTCAAAGTAAAACTTGGAGTTCTGCCGAAGAGTTCCTCTGTGGTACGTTTAAACATGGGGATGCGGCATCCACCACCAATCATTTCAAGACTGTGAAAGTTCTCCGCCTTCACACCACTCTCCTCAAATCCACGTTGCACAATCGCCTTGAAACGTTCCAACACCTCGACAGAGAGTTCCTCAAGCGTACTGCGCTGGAAGGATGGGATATTCACATCCACATCCATAAGATTTTCGACATGCAACTGTGCCACTTGGTTTCCAGAGAGGAGATACTTGAGTCGTTCACACGCATGCAGCAGACGCAGACTCGCCCGCTTGTTCCCACGAACATCCACACCATACTTTTTCTTCACCTCCTCTACCATGTACTTGAACATCTCGTAGTCCACATCACGGGTGCCAAGGTGACGGTCAAACGTGCGACTCAATAGTTTCTGATGTCCCCGCCAGAACTTTGCAACGGCAAACATTGTGGTACCGTAGCCAATGTCGAGGATACCAACAATCTGTCCCTCCGCCTCCGTCTCTCCGAGGGAGGAGCCACGGAAGATACCGTAGTCAATACCCGCGGCTGTTGTGTCATTAATGAGGGAGAGGCAGTGTAGTCCGGAAATCTCACAGGCTTGAATCATCAAACGGCGCTGCTCCACTGTGTAGTAGCATGGCACAGTAAGGACGCACTCCCGAGCATCCGCCGGAGATCTTGGATCGGTTGTGGCGGCAATATTCACGTATGACCGAAGGCGCTGCAGGAGCATGGCGAGGACTTGCTCTGGGTAAAAGTAGGTCACGTTGCCACAGTAATTTACCCCAAACATAAGCCGACCATCGTTATCTCCCTTGATTTCACAGGTAAGAAAACGGCGCTCCGAATCCAAATGTGGATCATCCATGCGGAGACCAATAAAACGCTTGAGCAGAAACACCGTGTTCTGGGCGTTACGCACATAGCGGTCGAGGCCTTGCTCACCAATGAAGCGCTCATTCTCGCCAAAAGAGACAATAGTGGTTGTCTCACGTCGACTTACCTCATTCGTCACAATATCAACGCCGCCCTGACGCGTGATGGCGACGGTGGAGTTTAGGTTGCCGAAGTCAACACCAAAAACAGACATGAAACGCCTTATGCTTACTGATGTATATACTTAATCCTTTTATCACAATACAGATACAATGTGCACACAATTAAAAAAAAAAAAAACCACCAACAAGGAGTAGACACAGAATCACGAATAAACACAGAAACAGAAAGTAAAAGAAAGAAAAAGAGAGAGCAAAAAAAAATAGTAATAGTAATGAATATATATATATATACTGCGTACGTGTGCGTCTGGGTCAAATACAGTGCAATTAAAATAATAATAATAATAATACAATAATCACTACATCACAGAAAAACAAAAAGAAAAGTCACCATGCTTGGAGAATATTTTTCACAAAGCAAGGTGCTAATTGCAGAAAGAACCTCACCTTTTTTTTTTGTTTTCTTTTCGTATATAAATATAGTTTTTTTTCTTGTTTTTCGACTTCGTTGAGTTTAAACAGTACAGCTAGAGGGATATGGGGAGGAGAGGTTTGATTTGTTTGTAAATGAACCTCCGGTAAAAGAAAATAAATACAAACAGAAGAGGAGAAAATGCAAGCCTATATAGGCATCATATAAACACAAATATATATAAATATATCTATCTATATATGTATATATATATATATATATATATACATATATGTGCATGTATATGTATATGTATTCATGTAGTTGGTTACTCTTGTTTCGTCGCCTAACTACAATTTTTTTGGTTTTTGTTTTGTTTTGTTTTGTTTTGAGGGTGTCGATTTTCTCAGTGCCACGGCCTATGTGGGAGGGGTGGTGTGGGTTGTGGGGAGTTCTCTAATCCTCTTCTATGACCCGCCATCTCCGCGTAACCTCCGGGACGTGGGGTAAGTGAGGCGGATGCTAGGGATGTGGAATAGGTAGCATGTGGTGTACCGTGATTCGTTGTGCCATCTATGGCAGAGGAGGATGTATGGGCTATGCATGTTGGGGTGGTGAACTGTGTTCCCTGACGTGAGGCAGCTAATTGTCCCCCGAGTGCGCGTGCCTGTTCCGCCGCGTCTCGCGCGACGCGGTCCCACGCCTCATCCTTCTCCGCCGCCCGACGGCTTTCCTCGAGGAAGAAATCGAGTCTCGCCGCCATCGCATCCCGTTCCTCACGCAAGGCGGCGGTTTCATCCCTCGCGGCGGCGGCGTCTCGACGGGCCTCCTCCGCCGCCTGCCGCAGCTGCGGCAGCTGTCGCAGTCGCTCCTGCACGTCGTGGAGCTGCGCGACCACCTCCTCCCCGCTGTGCACCCGTCCCCGCATCTCCTGCACCGCCTCGCGCAGCGCCACCGCCTCCCCAAGCGCCGCCGCGTGCGCCGTGTGGAGGCGCGTGTTCTCACCCCGCAGCGCCTCCCGCTCCGCCTCCGCCGCCGCCGCCAGCGGACGCCCCTGCAGCTCCCGCTCCGCCTCCGCCACGCGCTGCCGAAGCCGCGAAAGCTCATCCCGCGCCGCGCCAAACTGCTCCCGCAGCGCCTCCCGCTCCGCCTCCGCCGCCCGACGCGCCCCGCCCCCAACCGCCGCCTTCTCCGCCGCCGCCCTCTCCGCCGCCTCCGCCGCCTCCCGCCACCGCCCCCCATCCGCCCGCGCCGCCGCCAGCGCCTCCCGCAGCCCGTCCATCTCCGCCGCAGCGCGAGCGGCCGCCGCATCCGCCTCCCGCCCGGCCGCCGCCAGCGCCTCACACCGCCGCCGGCACTCCTCCTCGGCGCCGCGCGCGGCCTCCAGCTGCGCCCGCCACCCGTCCGCCTCCCGCTCCGCCGCCGCCTTCTCCGCCGCCCGGTCCGCCGCCGCCCGCGCAGCCTCGCGCGCCGCCGCCCGCTCCGCCTCCAGCGCGTCCCGGAGAAGCGCCATCTCGCGGCGCACGACGCCCTCCGCCGCCGCCACACCCGCCGCCGCCGCCTTCTCCGCCGCCGCCGCCCGCGCAGCCGCCGCCTCCCGCTCCGCCGCCGACGCCCGACGCGCCGCCGCCTCCCGACCGGCCGCCGCCTTCTCCGCCGCCGCCGCCGCCGCCGCCGCCGCCTCCGCCGCCTCCGCGCGCCGCTCCGCCGACGCCTTCTCCGCCGACGCCGCCTTCGCCGCCGCCGCCGCCGCCCGCGCAGCCGCCGCCTCCGCCGACGCCGCCCGACCACGCGCGTCCGCAGCCGCCGCCCGCTCCGCCGCCAGCTGCGCCTCGAGCTGCTCGCACCGCTGCAGCGCCTCGCGGCACGCGGACTGCGCCTCCGCCAGAAGCGGACCCAATCGCTGCGCCTCCTCCGCCGCGCGGACCCCATCGGCGCGGAGCTGCGCGGCCGCCCGCTCCGCCGACGCCTTCTCCGCCGCCGCGCGCTGCAGGGTGGCGGTATGCTCCTTCGCGAGGGCGGCGTGCGCGGCGAGGGCGGACTGCGCCTCCGCCAGCCGCTCACAGGTGAGGCGCAGCTGACGGGCCGTGTACATGTGCTCCTCCCGCGGCACCGCGTCGGGCGGGGCGCGGCGGCGGAGAAGCGCCAACTCGGCACGCGCCGCATCGCGCTCGGAGCGGAGGCGGGCGAGGTGCTGCCAGAGCGCCTTATTCTCCACCAGAAGGGCGGTCATGAACTCCGCCCCGTCCCGCTCCGCCTCCGCGTGAAACTGCGCGAGTTGGGCGTACAGCGCGGCGAGACTCCCCTCCGCGGCCGCCACGCGCGCCTCGAGATCGGTCGCGGCGGAGAGCACCGCACTGCGGGCGACGAAGAGCGCCGTCGCGTCCGCCTCCTGTCCCATCGCGAGGGCGTCCAAAGCGGCGGCACAGCGCGCCGCCACTTCGGCGCACGCCGCGCGCACCTCCCGCCCCGCCCGCTCCGCCTCCTCGGCGGGCACAAAGCGACGGCGGTCCGACAGCATCCGCTCCACCTCGCGCGCCTCCAGCAGGCCGTGGCGCTGCTGCTCCCACTCGCGCTGCTCGGCGCGGTGGCGCTCCAACGCCCACTCCAACTCCCGCAACTGCGCGCGCAGTCCGTCCCGCTCCTC
Source organism: Trypanosoma mega (assembly GCA_030849715.1). NCBI lineage: Eukaryota > Euglenozoa > Kinetoplastea > Trypanosomatida > Trypanosomatidae > Trypanosoma > Trypanosoma mega. The sequence goes on along the minus strand of JASANV010001529.1, from coordinate 101,693 downwards.
ACGCGTGGCGGTGTGCGCGCGGCGCTCCTCCAGGAGGTGCTCCTCGAGCCGACGCGCTCCGCCCTCGGCGGCGGTGAGCTTCTCCACACACGCGCCATAGCGGTGGGTGAGGGCGCTGAACTCCACCTTCTGCTCATTCAGGCGGAGTGTGGACTGCGAGAGGCGGGCGGTGGTCTCTTTGAGCTCCTCCCGCATCGCCTCACACTCGCGCTGCGCCGCGTGCAACTTTTGCTCCAAAAGTCCGCGCTGCAAGTCACGTGTGCCGACGAGGGACGGAGAAAGCTCCGAGGGGTCCTCACCCAAACTCGGCCGCGGCGCCGCCCCAACCGGGGAGGAGGAGGACGGGGGAATGAGGACATCAAAGGAGCCGTAGTCGTGGTTGTGCTCACCACCTAAGTAACTGTTGTACGCATCGTGCCCCGATGTGTGGGGGGAGGGAGAGCCAACGAGATGAGATGACTGCTGCATCCCAACGTATACGGCGTCCGCGTGGTCGGTCTCGGATATAGGGCGTCAACGTAAACGAAACAAATGCGTCTTGTAGATATCCTCCTCTCGGTGTAGAATATCCTTCACCTTCTATTGCACGTATCTTCTTCTCTCCCAGGTTACGTTTTTTTTTTCCCTTTCTTTTCTTATTGTCACTTTTATAGCTCTCACCACCTCCTGGATCTTTTCGATCCTCTACAAAACCCCACTTTTTCTTTTTATCTGTCGTTAAAAAAGTGCGTATATATATATATATATATACCTACCTCGTCTTTTTTTTTCTTTTCTTTCCCTATTAACTAAATACGGAATTCATGTGATGCGTTAAAGAAGAAGAAAAAAAGAAAAGGAAGAAAGAATATTCATCAGACACACACACACACACACACACACACACATACAAGAACAAAAAAAAAAACGATTGATTTCCCGAATCAAGTCCCAGTTACGCCATTTTATTTCTGAATTAGGCGAAACTAAAAGAGAACAATCTTAAGATTCAGTTGGAGAGATTCCTACTATTGGAAGAAACAAGAAGTCAATTTATGAAGGTTGCTACTTTCCGTATGCTTTTTATAACGGTTAGTTCCTCCTCGCACTTCCCACTTGCCTTCTTTTGCGAATGCCAGAGGGTGGTGGTAACGAATTGACTTATTTTCCGCACTACACACAAAAACTCGTGTATTACACACATCAGAAATGAAATAACAAAGGAAAAGAAAATTATGGGAACATGTAGTATGTACATTCTCTACGAAACCCAAAAACGTACATTGCCTTCACAAGGCGTACACTCGAAATCAATGTCTCGACACCTCAAACATTATTTCCTCTTGACATAATTCTTTTTTTCCCCCGTTCATTATCTTTTCATTTTTCCAATTTCATGCCATCTAAACACGACGAATCCAAAATTCTGGGTTTATGTCTGCCAAAGTCGCTACACGAGCGTTTACACTTCAATTTTATCTTTTTTGTTTTTGTTTTTGTTTTGGTTGTTTGGTTATTTGTTTTCTAATCCTATGTTGTAAAAAGCGATTAGGAGAGGTTCCTCGCTCTTCCACCACACCTCCCACGTTGTACTAAAACAACAATATTTTAATAAAGATAACACTCAAAGTAATGGAGCCGAACAATAAAGTAATAGCGTTTTTCTTCTGTTTGTTTTGAATTTTTTTTCCCTCTTTTTTTTTTTTTATCTTCGTTTTCTTAACTTTTTCCTTTTTTTGTGTTCTTTTGCGCCCCTTTTACTTCACACCCAAGTAGATTTTTTTTTTCATTACGGTTATCTACTACTTTGATATCTTTTCTTTTCTTAAATTTCCTTGATCGGGAACAAGAACAAAATTTCGTTTTCTCCTCTTTCATTTTACTTTCCCGCTTATTGAAAGGGTTTGAATGGGTGCAGACGAATTTCATGAAAGAACTCAACAAAAATAAGAAACGAACATGATAATTTTTCTCGCTCACTTTTGAAAAGCACAATAATATATATATATATATATATATTTTTGTGTGTGGCTTTGAAAGTCACAACTTAAAGAAAACAAAAAAAAACAAAAAAAAAGAAGATTAAATAAATGAGGAAAGGATTGCAGAATCCTGTATATCCGCTTTCAGATGGATCCACTTCACACATTGAAGCGTGAAAGAAGTATCCCTCTTTATATAAAAATAAATATATTCCTGTTCTTTTTGTTTCGAGTTCCTTACGAAAAAAAACAAAAACAAAAAACAAAGACACTCGTAACGAAAAAAAAAAAAAAATAGAAATCGAAACAAACCGTGACTTCATCAAATGCTTAAACTCCTAATTGGAGTGTTTCAAAGGAAAGCGGAAGGTTTCAGTTTGCATACCTTGTTTTTGTTGGTTAATTTTTCGCCTTTACCAGCAATCTTTGCTTCGATGACTTGTTTGTATAACATAGTAGAATACTATACGTACGTATATAGTTATATATAGTATTCCTATTTTTCTCACAAATACGTTGAATCATATTCTGCATTGTTTTTACAGATGTATATATATACATATATATATATATATATATATAGAATTCAGATTCCCAAAAGAAAAGCAAATCAATAACAAAATAAGCAAAAAAACGTAACCCCCTATATTCGCTTGATTGAAAAAACGTAATGAATTTTTATGAGGTTAACAAAAACTTTCTTTGAGAGACAAAAAAAAAAGTGTAAGTAAAAAGGTCAAAAAAAAAAGCATATATATATATATATATATATTCCTCCTCTCTTTAATTCCCAGCATACCTGCAAGTGTGAGAGAGTCTTTTTATTCGCGATTCCTATTTTCCTTCTTTTTTGTATATCGTTCTGTAAAATAGAGATCATAATAAGAAAAGCAAAAATTATAAATCTCACACAAAAAGACACACAGCAAAACAAGAGAAATAATAAATAAGCATTCTTAGAATTCGGCACAAAAGCTAAAATTCATGACTCTTCTTTATTTTTTATTTTTTTATTTTGTTTGGAAATCCATTTGGGCTTAAATATTTCTTTGTTTGTTTTGGTGTGTGTTTGCTGTGTTGAGTGTAGTTGGTAAAAGAGAATTTTAAACACAAAAACATATATATATATATATATAAGCGACCAAAAATGATCGCACATACACACACACAAAAAAAAAAAAAAAAAGTTCAATCATGACAACACGCAAACAACAACAACAACAACAAGTTATAAAGGTATATTTTTATATGCATATATACATGTCAAAAAAAAAAACTAGATTACGAAATTTTAGATAAAATATGTACTGGAAGACGGAAACATAAAGACCACTTTCAATCATCATATTCAAATTGACTAATAGGATGAATGACGACACAAAAATACCCATCTTTCACCAGCAACAACAACAAAAAGCAACAATGACTCAGAATCATATATTGTTTTCTTCCCGCTTTTCATACTGATTGGCATTATGCCGTCATTTTTTTTTTTTTCGAAATAACAAGGGTTTTTTTTCTTATTTTCTTTTCTTTTTTTTTTGCTTTTTTTTTTTCTCTCTTCTTTATTCCATTTTGCTTTTTTTTTGGTACTTTTTTTCTTCTTCTTTTTGTACTCCTTAGAATATATCTTTGTTTGTTTGTTTGTTTGATTTCTGTAGTTTAAGTTTTTTTCTATTTTTGATTTTGGATTGTTTGCGGATTATTATCTTTTTTCCCCTTTTCGCCTGGTAATCTGCAGCGTTCCTTTTCTTTTTTTTTTTTGTTTTGTTATTCTTGCTCTCACTTGATTCGCCCACTTCATACTTTTCCTCGATTTCACTTTTTTGTTGTTGTTTTTGTTCATTTATTCTTTTTTTTTTTACTTTTTTCCTTTCCTCCTGTTCCCTTTGGCCTACTTTGCGAAGCCACCCCCCCAACCCATCATGGCACTTTGCAGTTGTTGTATCAACTCCTTGGTGTATCCCTCGTTGTTGTGGCCTCCCCCGACCGGTGCCGGGCTTTGTCCTGTGGAGAGCGGATACCAACTCTTCACGTTTGCCCGTCCCCCGTTCCCCGGCGTTGCGATGGCGGTGAGGAGGTGGAGCACACTCCTGTCCTGCACGGGCAGCAGCGCGGCCGCCTCCGCCCCCCCGCGCGGGAGAAAGAGAAGCGTGCCGATGCCGCTTCCCTCCTCCATCCACGTCGAGGGCGCGACGGTGATGGTCCGGGGGGAGGCGATGCGCTGCCGGAGCAGCGACACGACCTGCGCGAGGACGCCGACGAGCTGCTCCTGGCCCCCGCCGGCGCCGTCCGCGGGGTTTTGGGGGGAGAGCGCCCGCAGCAGCTCCATCGCGTGCGCGTCGACGCCGGCGAAGGGGTCCGGCGCGGGGAGGGACGGGCTCGGCGCGGCGAAGGCGGGGAGGCTCGGGTGGTAGTGGAGGGCGGAGAGGGGGGCAAAGGAGCCGCCCATCGCGGCGGGATCGAAGGAAGGGGAGGCGATGTTTGGGACCCATTTGGAGGCGACAGGGGCGGCGGACCCGTCGGGGTTTGCGGCGAGTGCGGAGTGACCCAATGCGCCCGCCACACACCCGACGGCGGCGGGGACGCTTCCCGTGTTACTCGTGTTACTGTTTGGGTTGTTCGCACTGCTGGCCGGGGCAGAGGTCGTGCTGCTGGTTTCCACGTGAGCTTTTGGCGCTCGCTTGAAAATTCCCAGGACATTTGGATCCACAAAAATGATATGCACAAAATTACAGCGATCACCTGTGTAGCACGTCTGGCTGGCGTCATAATACTTGCAACGAATAAGAGGCTCTGCCATATCATGACGTGCATTCGCCCCACGCGTGACAAGTATGCGTTCACTTGGAATGGATTCAATGGTGCGATTATCCGTGGAAAGGACTTCCACCAGTTCGCCCGGCGGCAGTCGGTCATACGTGCAGAGGTCCTCATGGCGCCAAATGTAGTTCACATGAATAGGATGTGCTTCCAATGTGCGGAGGTCGACATCGGCGTGCACAAACTTGCAGTTTTCGCCCATCACACACGAATCGGGTTCCCGGTTCCTATAGTTGCGGCAGATAACCAAACGCGTTATGTTGAGGCGCGCGGAGGGGAGATGTTTTACCAATGGAGTGGGAATCTCATACAGGTATCGAAATTCAGAGTCAAATACCTCTGTAACCGCCGCAACAGCGTTATCCTGTTGACGACTTCGGATAGTGCTGGGCAAATTGGTTCCAGATGACAGCTCATTGCTCTGGTTCCACTGTTCCCAGATTTCATCAATAGTACGCAAAGGGAACTCAAAGACATCCGAAAGATCATCGGCCACATTGGACATGTTTCCTGACCCAAAGAAAAAGCAAGAATAAAAGTGTTCGGTGTTGATTGTTTTGTGTTCCCGTTTCCTTTTTTTTTTTTGTTGCCGAATTTGGAAAGCTTAATCCTTTTCGTCCTTAGTCTTCTATTTTATTCGTTGTTTCTGACCCTCTTTATACGAAACAAAAACACACAAAACAAAAAAAAAAATTATTTTTTTTTTTAGGGAGAGGGTGGGAAGGTTGATTCGTCTTTGCCTTGCTCTTTTTCTCCAAACTAACTGGGATTATCAAACTCGGTTGATTGTGTTCCCTTCAAAATGTTTTTTTTTTTTCTTCTTTCTTGAGTTCGTTTTTCTTCCAACAACAACAACAACAAAAAAAAATGGGGGATGAAAGGGGGAAAAAAAAAAAACGGTGCGAATATCATTTTATCTACATTGAAACGGTCACTATAACAGTAACAGAAGAAACAAAAGGCAACATTAACGTGCATAAATGATACCACAAGATTCAAAAATTAGCAAAAGAAAAAAACAAATAAATAAAATAAAAGTTAAAAAAAACGAAAGAAAAATAAAAGGTAAGAAGTTTCTCCAATTCCCTAAAGATAAAGGAATAAGTGAAATAAGAGTTGAAAATATGACAAGGAAAAAAAAAGAGAAAATAAACAATCATGAACAAATTACTTCCAACACGCACATTCAACCGTTTTCGAAGTCCAATTCTCCCATTTTTTCTTTCATTTACTTCTAAATAATTTCGGGTTCACATGTTGGAATAGGGTCCTGTGTGTGTATTTAAAATAAATTTGAGAACAAATTTTGATTCATGAAAGTATCATTTCAATCTTCACTCAATTGTATTCCTTTTCTCTTTCTTTCCTTTTTTTTTTTTTTTGTTCCTTCTGATTACATCTCGTTTGAGTTTTCCTTTTTTTCTTTCCCCCCTCTCTCAGTAAAGAGAAGAATATTATCATTCTTTTTTTTTTTTTTTTTCTTCCTTAAAAAAAAAAAAAAAATCAATTTCTCATTTTCATTTTATCCCAACTCTTTTTCCGACTTTTTTTCCTCCTTTTTTTTCTTTTGTTGATGTAGTTCTTTTTTCTTTTTTGTTCTTTTTGAATACTTTTCTACTTTGATCCACTACTCTTTTTCTTTTCTTTTCCTACCCCCTTAGCACATGAGGGATAGCGATGCAGAAAAAGACACACGCCTCACACGCAAACACACACCAAACAAAACACACACTTATAAAAGTATATATGAGTATATATCATAAATGAGGGCATTGTTTTTTGGTCAGTTAGAGTGTGTTCTCGCTCGCATTGTTTTTCCATTCACTATTTATGACGGCTAAAAGTGTCTCAATAACACAAATATAAATAAATAAATAAATATAAAAAAGAAGTGAAATGTCAGAAAGGTAGATTCAAGGCAGTAAAAGTAACCAAAACGTTCATAAGGAAATATGTCATTGTAGTGTCTTCTCTTTAACAAAGTCTGATACTCTTCTTCTTGAAAAAAGAAAAAAAAATAGAGAGAAAAAGAAAAACAAAAAAATAGTTAAATATATATATATATATATATCTTTCTTCTGTGTGAGTTCACACTTTGGCATCATGCATGAACATGGAAAGCCAATTATGGAAAAGTTTGAACACAATTCTTCTTTTTGGGTTGCCAATGTTGCACTGCCTTGTACATGTATAAATTTTCACACAACAATCGCTCCGCCCTTTCGTGGAAATCCCTCACAACCGCTTTTATTGAAGCCCTCCCCAATGCGCACATCAAATGTGCAGCCATTGAGAGAACATAAATGTATACATAAATGAAGTGACATATATGTAACCTCTATAGTATTCGAATTTACCACAGCAGAGCTCGACGTTTTGTAACATATTATATACCGCTCAGAAAAAAACAGAGTGAGTGCGGGAAAGTGGATGTAAATGGGGAAAAAAAAAGGTAAAAAGGAATGAGAATACATATATATACATATTCTTTCCACGTTTAACCCATTTCTTTGCTGTGTACATACAAATCCACTTTCCTCAGGTGTCGAAAATTTTTTAAAAAGGTGTGGAAGCAAATACTTCCTGCCCCAAATTGCGGGGAATGGATATGCAAAAACCCAAATAATAATAGTAAAAATAAAAAGAATGTAAATAAAATAAAATAAGGGAGTCGCAGTAAGTGAGTGGGAAAACAAAACAAAACAAAAAAAAAGGAGATAAGAGTAAGGGAGAAGGTGACACAGAAATAAAACAAAAACTTTCCCCAAAGAAAAAAAATAGATAAAAAAAAACACAAAAAAGGCATTTAAATGTGGAAGCCGTATTGACGCATTGCTGCCAAGAACGCACGAAGAGAGCGGAAAAAGGATGCAAACACATTATGCGCATACCATGCGTCCAGTCATTACACTGAAGAATGAAAACATTTAAATCTTCGATTTCTTCAAGCCTACTGTTATCTTTATATATATATATATATTTTTTTTTTCTTTTCTTACATTCCGATTTTTTTTTTCTTTCCGTTTCTCGTTCAATGGGTATTTTCCGCTGAGCACTTCATATGATTTTGACTTCATTTCCTTTTTTTCTTTTGTCGGCGCTCTTTTTCTTTTTGTTTTTTTTTTCCTTTAAATAAAACTTTTTCTTCTTCATTGTGCCTCAAATCATCAAAATAATCATCCATTTTATTTTATTTTTTTCGTTTTGTGTGTTCACACCAAATCAGGAAAAAAAATTTCAAAAAAAAAAGGATTGAAAACTAAAAACAAACAAACAAAAAAAAGAATGGAAACTAAAAAAAAAAAAGTTCTACGAACGCTCACTCACGGCAACAGCGAGTAAATAACCATTCATTTCATTTCATGCGCGTGAAATAAAAATTTTTTAAAATAAGAAGTAGTCAAATCAAAGAAAAAAAAAGCAGAAAGAGAAAACAGGTTTAAATTTTCTTCTGTTCCTTTTTAAAAAAATTTCACTAAAAAAAAATATCTGAGCACACACACACACACGGGGAAATCAATGAAAGCAGAAATAAAAAAAATAAAATAAAAAATAAAAACACATTAGAGAAGAGTGAAAAATAAAAAAGTAAATTTTTACAGCTCCCATCCTAACCACGATTTCGCTTTAGATTCTCCTTTGTTATTTTCGTCTTCGTTTTTTTTTTTCTTTAAAATATTTTTTTTTCTCATTCGCCTAACATGTTCACTTTTTCTTTTTTCTCGTATTTTGTTTTTCCTGTTTGATCATTCTTTTCTTTTTTTTCTTGTTATAGTTTATTATTATATAAAGGTATATATAACATTTGTATTAATCACTATTCTTTTCTCAAGTACATGTTGCTCCGTACGAAGACAGGAGACCAAAAAAAAAAAAAAAAGGTAAAAGAAAAAGCCCAAGTGAAAAGATACGTAAAAAAAAAAAAGGTGGGGGGGCGTAAAAAGTTATAAAACACAAACGACGAAATGCTGGGAGATGCAAAATATAGAGGAGGTAGTAAGCGTGGGTCATGGGAACACCGAGAGGTACGAAAAATAAACAAACAAAGAAAAAGAAGGCAAAACAACACAAAAGTGTAGAGAAGAGGGATTCGTGAAAATGTCAAATACAACATCGAATAGAATGCGAAATGAGCATTCCATTTTTCCCTCCCGAAAGGAAAGGCAGCAAGATATAAATTTAAACAAAGTATCAAAAAAAAAAAGGAGGAAAGTCAAAAGTACAGCAAAATCAATTCAAAGGTAGAAAGATTTGTTGTTATTATCAATGAAATCAAAAAAAAAAAAAAGGAGCCAAAATAGTCTCTAAATTTCCTGTTTTTTTTACCTTGAAAAGTAATGATAATAACAAAGAAAAAAAAAAAGAAACATCAATATAAATAAATATATATATCAAAGAGAAAATTTCATAAAATAGACAACTTCACCTTCTCCTTCCTCACTTTCTCTCCGATTATTCGTTTCCCACAGAAAGTAAGCAATGCGATTACATTTCCCGTCAGGTCCTCTTTACAGTGAAATACAAAAAGGGCGGAAAAAAAAATGAAAAAAGAAAGAATTGTACGTGTGTGTGTGTGTGTGTGTGTGTGAAGGGAGATTTCAAAATACATTCCAGAGGAGATCAAAGAGAAACTTACAAAGCACTTTCCACTCTTTAAAAATGTTCCTTATTCCAATACATCACACCTTTTCCTTTAGTCTATTCGCCCCTCCCTCCCCTTTTCCACGCTTTACAGCTGACAAATGCGTAGCAATACCTTCTCGCTGGACGTGTTGGGAGGAGCATACTCTGGCAACGATTGACAACCCTAAAACAGTGGGAACGAGCCAAAACGATGCATAACATCTAAAAATAAAAAAGGTCCTCCCCCCCAAAAAAAAAAAAACATATATATATATATATATCAAAGGTCCACCAAGACAAAAAAAAAATATTATTTAGGAAAGTATATCATATATGCATATATATATATATATATATGACTATTCTTTCTTCTAACCGACGTAATATTTTTATCGCAAAGAGATGAAACGGATGATTGAAAGTAAAAAAAAAAAAGGACAAAAAAAAAGTAACGCCTGTGGGCAGTACGTTCAAAGAGTGGGGATAACGCAGCGTTGAGTCTTTGTCTATAAAAAAAAAAAAAACAAGACAAAACAAAAAATAAAATAAATAATCAAAAAAGAGACGCTAAAAGACAAAACGCTTCAAATTCCACATACTAGCGTTCCAAACAGCAAAACGTCCAAAAAAAGAAAAAAAAGAGAGAGAGAACAACACCAGCGAGCATAAAAAAGAACATTTTCATTCATAATATTCCTATTTTCTTATTATTCATATCTCTTTTATTGTATACTCGACAAATGAATTCACGTAAAACGAGTCATTCATTCTCATTTCCCAATCACTCTCTCGCTTTTTTCTCCAATGAATAAGTTGATTCCTGTTTAGAAATCAACGAACCGGAGTAACATTTATATGTGAGAGTTTTTTTTTCTTTTAATGTCAGCAGAGGTAGAGAAAATAAATAAAAAAGCAATCCATTGGGAATCAGTACTAAGCGGAGAAACAGCAACAAAACAAAAAGAAAAAAGAAAAAAAAGGAATAATCCGACGGGTGCAAAGGAACTGATGAAAAATATCCCGTGTAAATGGTGTAATTCAAATGCTTTGTGTAACCTTTTTTTCATTGCTTTTCGGAGTCCAATTCATTGTTCTTTCTATGTTCTTCATTTCCTTTTGAACTCATCGAAAAAAGCAAGAAATCTGCACATCTACGAAATGTTCAGTCACACAAAACTATTTGTCTCTATACATATATATATATATATATATATATATATAACGTGTTAACTCCCCTTTCTTTGTCCGCTTAGCTGTTTTTGTCTACATCTCTGTGTTTGTGCCAAAATTTTCTTCTTTATTTTATTTTTTCTTTCCTTCCTCGGTATCCCCTTCACGAAAACAAAAATTAAATAATGGGGCTGTACGGGTTATGACGGTACATGCGGCCCCGATGGTGCGGTGCCTCCCAAGCGATCGAAGGGCTTCCAGCCTCACATGGAGTGAGGGAAATTGGAGTGCACGAGTTAACTGCAGAGGAAGAAGTGTCAACGAGCGAACGAGTTAGGACGCTAACACTAGTGTTCAGTGTCGCGGTCGAGGGAGAGTTAAAAGATGCACATTTGTTGTCTCCAACACTATTCACCGACGAATTCATACCACTGTATGCCTGCTGTTGTGTGCGGATGTCTGCAGAGAGTGAACCGCCTTGGTTATTATTAAGACAGTTCGAATCACCCGAGTTACCTATTCTTTGTGGGTAACCCCCATTCTGTGGCATTCGCTGTGGATGCGCTGCCGGTTTCTGCGAATTACCGTAGTACTGGTTAGGGTAAAAATGCTCATACTGGTACTGATGGGGCTGTCGCTGCTGCTGCTGCTGCATAGATGCGGGACGATGCAACATCTCGTTCGCAAACGGTTGCGTTGGGATAAATAGTCCACAACCCGCAACGGACGCACCGTTGTGCGCGGTGTGCGGCACATATGCCCCACTTCCCTCCTTCTTCATGGCTCGCATGGATGATCCTTTTCCGCCTGACATATCAAATGAATTGGAGCGTCGCATGTGTCCCGCCTCTTGAAAACCGCCAGCCTCAAAGTTGGATATCCCGTCCACTGCACGAGCGGCCTGTGGGGTGCTGTGTGGCCCCATTCGCTTAGGGGGCATGGATGAGGTGAAATGCGGCGAACTCGGAGTGAACTGAGTGGGCGGCAGTGCACCGGTTTCCGGCGACGTATTGGCTGAATTGATGTTGGAGGCTGTAAAACGCGGCATCGCCTGCACCGGAGCGCGCTTAAACTCCCCACGCACATTCGGATCAACATAGACGGCATGAATAAAGTTACACTGCTCTCCCCGGTTGCACATACGGTTACAGTAGTAATGCACACAATGAGAAAGAGGACGAGCATTGCTTTCGTTGCGCTGAATGGCACCACGTGTCACGAGAATCCGCTCGCTCGGGATAACCTCCGTCTGCTGCGCACCACCTGGTGAAAGAACTTCAATAGTGTCACCTGGAAGGAGTCGGTTATACGTGCAGAGGTCCTCATGGCGCCAAATGTAGTTCACATGCACCGGCTGCGCTTCCAATGTACGGAAATCCACGTCGGCATGCACAAACCTGCAGTTGGCCCACATCGCACACGATGAGGGTTCATTGGGTTTGTAATTGCGGCAAATCACAAGGCGTGTGATGTTGAGGCGGGCTGGTGGCATGTGCACCACGAGATGGGAGGGTACTTCGTACAGGAACTTGAAGTTGGGGTCAAACACCTCCGTGTGGGTGCCAGCGTTGGCCTTGCTCGTGCATTCCTGTCCTTTCATTTGGGATCTTCTTGGTAAAATTGAGTGGAAAATCTTAAATAAAGAAATGAGCTAATATGTATATATATATATATAGAGAGAGAGAGAGGTTGGTTGTTTGGGATAGATGTGGAGATTTGAAAAAAAAAAAAAGGGATACGGGGAACAGTAAGGACAAAGTATATGCAATACAAACACCCACAGGGAATCTTCAAAAAGAGGCAAAGATGCCGTATCTTCTTGAGGGGCACGCTGCCCAGCACATTGCAATAAACACATGAACAAAACAAAACAAAAAAAGAAAAAAAAAAGAAAAGAAAAGAAAAAATCGCGAAAAGCAAAGGAAGAAGAGCAGGTTTTGACAATTGAGGCCTTTAATCTCCGGCGAATTACACACAAGAGTCACCTCGCTTTACGCAGAACGCATGCAAAAATAGAAAATAAAAGAAATATAAAAAAAAAATTTTTTGCTCTTTTTTTTACCGCTACACTTTAGCGACTTACTGCCGTCACGCGCACACCCAATAGAGAACGGTGAGAGGGGTGTGTCGATGATAAAAGCGAAAAGGAGAAAACGAAAATTCAATTCTAGCGAACGCTCTAATTTATTCAGACGAGAAAAGTTGAAGTAAGTAAAAAAAGAAAAAAAAAAGAAATAGTTTCACGCCTCTACGGACACCACATCCCACGGTAGGTGCTTGTCCCCCAATGGGCCTCAAACGTTCACGTCAGATTTTTCGAGTTTGGGTATAATATCACAAAAGAGGGGATACCGCATAAAATAAAAATAAACATACAAACAAAATGTTGAGCCAAATCTCACACTACCAAAGGAAAAAAAAAAATAAGTAAAACTCCATCTACGCAGAAACCAGCACATACGTTCTGAAAGTTCAATTGGTAACCGCACAGATGGAGTGTGAACATAGGCTCAAAAGAAAATCAAAGAAATCAAAATCAAAAACTTATGTCCCATACGCCCAGGGCACGGTGGGTAGAAGTGACAACTTCACACCTAGCGAAGACGTGAGCCAAGGACAGAAAAAAGATCACAAGGGAAGGGAAATTTGTGCACGGAGGCAAACGAGATGACAGGTATATCCACATATTCTTATAACAGAAACAAAAAACGAGAATGACATATGTACACACACCACTAACAAAAACAAAAAAATACAAATAAAATGTTTTTTTTTTCCTTTTTCTTTTTTTTCTTTTTTTGTTTTCCCCAAAATACAAGGCTAGTAAGCATTCCCATCATAATCTTCTCCTCTTACATTTCCTTTTTATTTACTCCTCATTTTGGGGCATCATCTTTGCTCGTTCTCTTTTCTCTTTACCCCTTTTCCACGCATACGGTTTCGAGGAAAGTCATGCGACGAACATGACGACATTCCAAACCTGCAGAGTGGCTGCGCAAGACAACGCGTAAATCAAAACAAAAAAAAAAATCAATAAAAAAATAATCAATAAAGAAATAATCAATAATAAAAATCAATAATAAAAAAAAAACCAGTCAAAAGCACGCAATGAGAAGCACCGCCAAATACAAGACGGCCTGTAATCACTTATACGCAACAGACCTCTCGACTTTCGCGCGTTTCTCCGAATTAAAAAGTGCGATAGGGGTCGTGACGGTACACCAAACGAGATTGTGGCTCACTCCTCGGGAAGGAACGGGGTCGTATCGACACGGGCGGCACGTTGCCGCACTTCATGCCATTTACACCAGTGAGCATCCAGTCATCCTGCAGAAATTGGCTGCTGATGCTCTGAGAGAGGATGGGTCCCTCACTGCTTCCGGAGGACATGTCTTCAATTGGCATCACAATCGGTAAAGGGCCAAGACTCATTGCACAAGAAAGACCACCTTCCGCACTTCCTCGAGTCTTTATTTGCACCTCCAGCGCGTGCTTTGTGGGAGACATCGCGGACGGCACACGGGCGGCGCTCTTTCCATCACCGGACATGACGCACAAATTGGCACGATGGCGTCGAGGTCGACCCGTGGCGCGTTTGAACTCCCCACGCACGTTTGGGTCGACGCACACGGTGTGCACAAAGCTGCAGCCTTCGCCTCGATTGCACACACCGTTGAAGTAATAATGTGCGCAGTGTGAGAGCGGATGGCTCCTTCGACGGCTCGTCGCGATCGCCCCTTGTGTGGACAGGATGCACTCGCTCGGGATCATCTCTGCTGGTTGTCTGTTGTTTGGAAGGAGCACCTCCAACTGCTCGCCCGGTTGCAGTCGGTTATACGTGCAGAGGTCCTCATGGCGCCAAATGTAGTTCACATGCACCGGCTGCGCTTCCAATTGGTCCACGTCCACGTCGGCATGCACAAACTTGCAGTTGTTACCCATCACACACGATGAGGGTTCATTGGGTTTGTAATTGCGGCAAACGACAAGGTGCTTCACTTTAAGTCGGGAGAGCGGCATGTGCACCACGAGATGGGAGGGTACTTCGTACAGAAACTTAAAATTTTGATCAAACACCTCCGTGTGGGTGCCAGCATTAGACTTGGTTGTGGATTCCTTGTTGGGCATTGGTCTTTTTGTTTGGTTTGGTTTTGGGATAACGACGCTTAGCAATTGCTTCTGGCTTTTAAGATCAGAAATTACTATTTGGTATAAAAATACAGAGAATAGATAAACGGGAAGAAAAGTATCGACATCAGGTACATTCGCTTCCTTTAGTGGAATCAACACTAGACCGCAAAACAAAATTTTTGTTCAGCCAATAACATCAAAAACAAATCATAATAGTAGTCCTTATAAAAGAAAATTACGAATAAAACACTCCCCCCCCCCAAAAAAAAAAGGATATAAATAATTACATAAATCTACATATAAAATAAATTTAATTTAAAAAAGATAAAACTAGTTTTTCTTTTTTTTTCTGTTTTTCTACAAATAACTTCTCCTCTTTGAAAAAGGGGATCTGTCAAGCTCAACCATAATGGAACACAAAGAGAAACGGGAACAATTGACAAGGTTTTTTGCCTGTATTATTTCCATACCGTATTTAAACTCTTGAAAAACAAAACACACAAAAAAAGATATTCCACTCTAAATGCGTTTCAAATCAACATCCAAGTATCCGCTCTTCATCAACTTTACAAAAGAAAAGTGGAGTGAGCGCAGAACTCCACCAAAAAAAAACGAAAAAAATTCACAGAGAGACGTCTGGTTGGCGAGGGGAAGTGAATGAAGAGTGAGACCGCCTGGAAGATCAGACAAAAATAAAGAAAAACGTATTTAGAGAGAGAGATAAAAATGATAAAAATATTGCGGGTGAGGGAGAGAGGGAGGGAGGGAGGGAGGGAGACAAAATAGTAGTTGTAAGGGAAAAAAGCTTTATTCAGTGAAGTATAAAAATTATTAAAAAGACACACTCACAAAAGAAAAAAGAAAAGAAAAAAAAACGGAGAGGGAGAGGGACGCAACTTGTGAGTACTAAAACGAATCAAAGAAAGCATTCTCTTCAACGAAATGTTTTTCAGAATAATCCTTCTTCCTCATCAAGTCACTGTCCTTTCACTAAGCACAAGCATGTCCACGTTGGGACGCCAAAATTTTTTGTATTATTTCTTACTGTGCTCGAACAATCTTGTTTTCTTGTTATTATTGTTAGTATTATTATTATTATTATTATTATTATTATTTTCTTTGCACGTTTAAGCTGTTTCACTTTCATTTTCCATTTTTTTCTTCTTCTTTTTTTTTTTTTCTTGTACATGAAACACAAAAGTTGCACGCTTGAATTCAAAAAATGTTCACAAATTTCGTCCAGAAACAGCGAGCGCTTAGTACAGCATTAATAATTTTCCCCGTGTTGATAAAACCACTAATCCTCGATTACACTCATGTAAGACGCGCTCAGAAGCGGCACATAAATTCCCCTTTAATCTGTCGGCGTAAAACTCCTTTTTCCCAGTTGCGCCTTAGCGGCATGTTAGCACGCACCTCAGCGCGGGTACGCGTCTCGTACGACAGCAAGAAGCAACAACAACAACAAAAAAGGGGGGATATTCGTAGGTTGTGGTGGATGACCCATCATGATACGCATAAAGTGAGAACAGGTGCCACCCTATAGGCAATAAAAGAAAAAAGGAAGGGAAGCTACAAAGAGATATGACCATTTATACGCCTCCGTCCCTTCTCTCGTGTAATGCATACAAAGTGACAAATGAGGCGCTTTAATAACGGTACGGATCGTGCCTGTAAAGACGAACACGTCCATTTTGGTAATTTAGTCCCCGTTCTGAGACATGTCTGTAAAAACAACTCCCCTCGTTCGTCCCACCAAAGGCATCAGATTCTGTTGAGAAGGAGAGGCAGGCGGCACAATGCGTGCGCGAAATACCCTCACTGCTCCTCCGAGAGAAGTCCTCATCACCTGGCGCCGTCTTGTGTGGGGAGGGAATAGAAATCAAAGACGGCATTTGGGGAACGGTCTCCTGCGAGGCGCACTGCTCCTCCCCTTCCGTCACGGACGCGACAGGGTTTGGGCGGCGGGACGTCTTTTCTTTTCGGACCACTTCTGTAATCGACGCGGACATCATTGCGCGCGCACGCACACGATGGCGTCGAGGTCGACCCGCGGCGCGTTTGAACTCCCCACGCACGTTTGGGTCGACGCACACGGCGTGCACAAAGCTGCAGCCTTCGCCTCGATTGCACACACCGTTGAAGTAATAATGTGCGCAGTGTGAGAGCGGATGGCTCCTTCGACGGCTCGTCGCGATCGCCCCTTGTGTGGACAGGATGCACTCGCTCGGGATCATCTCTGCTGGTTGTCTGTTGTTTGGAAGGAGCACCTCCAACTGCTCGCCCGGTTGCAGTCGGTTATACGTGCAGAGGTCCTCATGGCGCCAAATGTAGTTCACATGCACCGGCTGCGCTTCCAATTGGTCCACGTCCACGTCGGCATGCACAAACTTGCAGTTGTTACCCATCACACACGATGAGGGTTCATTGGGTTTGTAATTGCGGCAAATCACAAGGCGTGTGATGTTGAGGCGGGCTGGTGGCATGTGCACCACGAGATGGGAGGGTACTTCGTACAGAAACTTGAAGTTGGGGTCAAACACCTCCGTGTGGGTGCCAGCGTTGGCCTTGCTCGTGCATTCCTGTCCTTTCATTGCTCGTTTTAACGGAATAAAATAGGCGTGACGGCTGTCGATTAATTTGCCTAAAAGATTATATTTTTTTTTGGTAACTTTATTGTATGTGTATTTAAATAAAGAATGAAGAAGAAAAGGGTGATGCTTTGTTCTGGCAATGACATATGTGCTATTCATCAGTACGTGTATTATTACTTAGAGTGTTGTTTTATAGAAGTAGATACCGATTCTTTACTGTTATTGGATAGTTTACTTTTTTTTATCTGTTAAATTTTTTCTTCGTTATTTTATCTTTTCTTTCGTGATTTTTTCTTAAAAATCGAAAATGCGAAGAAAGTGTCGAATAAAATTACTCATCTTGCTAACCACTTTTTTTTTTCTTTGAAACGTAAAAGATAGTATTAATTCTTTGATTTTTTTAAATATGTTGTTGGTTGCACATTTGAAGTCAATGTTACTGTGAAACCGGTAATGTGAGTCGTAAAAGTAAAAAAAAAAGCATTTTCTCAGTCGAATGCCAAGTGTCATGCAAAAAAAAAAAAAAATAGAATTTGGTAAAAAGGGAATAAAACAGATTTGTCGTTCAGTGTGATTTTTTTTTTTTTACTTTGCTTTCGAAACGTCAACAAAATAAAAGCACAAAGGAATAGACCTTTTTGGATTTGAACGGTTGTGGAAGAACCCTCTCCCGTCGCTTCAAAAAAAAAAAAAAACATTTACTACAACATGAAATAATATTCTTCAATTTAGAAAAGACACCAATGCAATGCTTCACTGAAATGACTCCTTCCCTTTTTTCTTTAAAAAACTTTTCTCCACTATTTAGCATACTATTGCTGTCCTTGTTGCTCTTTAATTATTCAAATGCGTGGTTGATGGTTTATTCTTTCTGTACTTGGACACATCTCGGAAACGTATCGGCAACAACAGTCTCAATGGAGTTGCTTTTCGTAGAAAGAGAGAAAACAAATAGTGATAAGACACACACACAAAAAAAAAAAAGTCTAGATATGAAGAGATGTTTTCTTCCTTTTTTTTCTTTTTTCTTAAAGAAAGTGCAATTTTTTTCTCCTTCTCCATTTTTTTTTTTCTTCTCCTTTTGTATCTACTTGAAAAAGCGCGATGTAGTTTCTCTCATGCAGTAGTTTTTCTCATTTTTTCACACTACCATAAACGCTATTTTCTCCACATGCACAGAAATTCAAATAAGTGATGAATAATTTAACCTCACCCAAGGATGTCGCTTACTTTGAAGTTCACCACGTTGCAAGAATAGCTTCTAAAGCTTGAAATTTCCTTCCAAACGTGGCATCGTGTTCGCTCACTTTACAGCGAAGTAAACAAAAACAAAAAATAACAACAGTAATAATAATGAAATAGCATCACTACTTTACTTTATTTTCCTTTTATCTTCCCTTTTTGCGTCGTTAATACGTTTTAGTTTTCATTGACATTTTTTTTTTTTGCTCTAATTGTGGAAACTTCCTTTAGCGCCCAATAACATAAAATAACACGATTCGTGAAAAAAAAAGTAAAGTAAATAGAAAAAAAATGTAAAAAAAAAAGGAAAATCAAACACAGAAACGTACATTTAACTGTGTCTTCTTACAGGTATTGCAAGCCAAGAGCGTCCAAAGTTATGAGAAGGTATTCACTGTCAGACATAATTCCCTTCATTTTCTTCTCATGTTCCCTTTTTTATTAACCATCCTAAAAACGTTTTCCTTCTTTTCTCTGATGTTTCATTTTCATTTTCGTTATTATATATATATATATATATATATATATATATCTTTTTAAATTTGAAAAGGGAAAGACAAAGATCCCAAACTTCTTTCATAATTTCAACTGATTGCACGCGCAGCATTTCTTTTCTTTTTTAATAATTTTTCCTTAAATCATTTTTTTTGTTTTTGTTGTTTGTCTTCCAAAGACCATCTTGAATATTCGCCCATCACCTCCTTCTACAAAATTTAGTTTGCATTCAGACCTGTTTCATTGTTTACGCAAAGACACACATAGGGGAAATAATTACAATAATGAAAGTAAAATAAAATAAAAAAATGTCTGACAAAAAAGGAGAGAGAATAAAATTTTGCTTCATTACCAATGACCTCGGGTACTCCTGAAAAATAACAGCGCAAAAAAAAAAAAGAGAGAGGAAAAAATGAGCCCCTAAGTGCGATTAAACAAAACAACAACAAAAAAAAAATAGTTCACAACGTAACACTTAAGACAGCATTAATAAAAGAGATAAAGGAGTACAGTATGCACATCATACAAGTGTATCTCTTGTGCAGTTACTTCAACTATATATATATATATATATATATATATATCTAGAAAACATATGGGTTGTGTTGATAAAAACTTAGATAAGAATTACTTCCGGACGACGTCTTACGCTTAATCTTTGTCGCTGCGTTTGGTGAGAAGTTCATTTTCCCCAAATCGACAGACTGCGTGTACGAGGGCCCCTCACTGCTTGTAAGGGAGGAAGGGTTGTCAAACTTAAAGGAGTTCAATTTGGTTGGTTTGGCGGGAAGCGTGGCCTCCTTTGATTCAACAGAAGTTATCGTATCAGCCGCGGTACACTGTGCCGTCGCACCATCCACATGTCTTCGATGATGAAAAGGATTATGTAACGCGTTGCGGTTTGACTTTCGCGGCAACACTCCCACACGAATGGGGGAGCGGTAACGTCGAGGTCGACCCGTGGCGCGTTTGAACTCCCCACGTACGTTTGGGTCGACGCACACGGCGTGCACAAAGCTGCAGCCTTCGCCTCGATTACAGAGTCGATTAAAGTAATAATGTGCGCAGTGTGACAGCACCATTTGGGTTCCCTCCATAGACGCCGCAAAGGCCTGGGTCTTGAGGATGCACTCGCTCGGGATCATCTCTGCTGGTTGTCTGTTGTTTGGAAGGAGCACCTCCAACTGCTCGCCCGGTTGCAGTCGGTTATACGTGCAGAGGTCCTCATGGCGCCAAATGTAGTTCACATGCACCGGCTGCGCTTCCAATTGGTCCACGTCCACGTCGGCATGCACAAACTTGCAGTTGTTACCCATCACACACGATGAGGGTTCATTGGGTTTGTAATTGCGGCAAATCACAAGGCGTGTGATGTTGAGGCGGGCTGGTGGCATGTGCACCACGAGATGGGAGGGTACTTCGTACAGGAACTTGAAGTTGGGGTCAAACACTGAAACTACTTCCATCTGGGACTGCTCCATTGCGTGACGTTAGGCTTTTGTGATTGCGTTAGAGTGGGGTTTTTAAACTTGTTTAGGTAATTCCTGTTCCTCGTCTGATTTTCTTGTGTTGTTGGTGTTTCGATGGAGAGGGATTGTTAGTGACAGCAAAAGAATATGGGAAACACAAAAAGATAAAGGCAGAGGTCGAGAGAGAGCATACATTTCTGTGAAAGGAGAAAGTATCAAGAAAAAATAATAATAATAATAATAAAAACAAAAACAAAAAAGCATTGATAAATCATAATTCATGACCATTTTTTTTGTTGTTGTTGTTTTTGTCTTCAGTAAATGCTCGAATGAGAATATTAGTAAGTAGGAACGAAAGAAAAGGAGGAGAAAAATGACGTGAAATGTAAAGTAAGCAACGGGCGTAAACTGGATGGAAAATATTCTCGTGAAGAGAGGGAGTGTATAACAAAAAAAAACAAGAAGTGCTAAAAAAGAAGAAAAAAACAAAGAAAAACGCAAAAAAAAAACGAGATATGTACATTAAACGAACCAAACAAAAAAAAAATGATGGGGAGCAGTAAAATAAAGCAAAAAGGCAGTTAGTTCCTTTGTTATACTTTTCAATTATTCAAGCAATGTCTCCCAGGAGTTAACACGAACGACGAATTTGAGCGATCTTCTTCATGAATTCCTTAGTAAATAGTTTCTTATTTCATGTTGCTACTTATCTCCTCTCTCTCTCTCTCTCTCTTTATTAATCATAATTACATCCTTCTTTTGCTTCCACTTGTGATTATTCAAATCACTTTTTCACGATCCCATTCCCTCAAACGTTCACCAAAAAAAAAAAAAAAATCTCTTCACGCACTACACTAAAGGCTAGATGTATCATCTCTTGCGCTTTTCCGATTTCGCTCCTTTGGCCAAAATCCTGAAAAGGAAAACCGAACACACACACAAACGAACAAAAATAATAGTAATAATAATGAAATAAAATGGTATTGTGGCGCAATACAACGAGTGATCAAAACCTAAAGATGAATGATAGAAAAGAAAAGACAAGAGGTGAATGCGTAGAAAAGTAAAGTGAGTAGAAACAATGAAGGAGAAAGAGACATAGAGAGGGGAGGGGGGAGGAATATTCATTGGGTGAAACACATCACACGAAGGGAGTAAAACAAACGTATCCTTTTTTATTATAACAATTATTTCTTTTCTTAACTCTTTTTCTTTTTGTTTGTTTCTTTTAGTATTGGGGAATGAATACAAGCAGCTGATTTTCCTCACGACCACTTTCGTATGACAGCTTCATTGTAGTGCAGTTGATAAAAAATGTGTTGTTGTTGATTTTGATAAAATATTTTGTTCTTCTTCTTCTTGTTCTTCTTCGGTAAACATACCTCTCATTCTTTATTGTTTGTCTTTCACAATGTACATATAAAGAGTCAGTTCCCGTTCTGGTGTGGGTCGAGAAACGTTCTACTCGATAGAAGTAATAATGAAACAAATAATAATAATAATTACAATAATAATAAGAATAATAATAATAGTAAAAACAACGTTGCAACTCCTCGTTTTAAAAAAAATTCTTCTTGTCCATTTTGATGAAGAGAATTCAATAAATATAATGGAATATTGCCGTAAAAAAAGAAAAAAACATGTGTCCTATCGCCCGAAAAGGCATAAATACATGAATACATATAAATACGCGCTAAAGTTGAAACGACAAAAAAAGTAAAATAAAAAAAAAAAGTGTGTAAAAATATTTTTTTTTAACAGGATAAATATATATATATATATAACAACGCCAAAAAAAAAAAAAAACATGCCTTGTTTTCCTTTCCTTTGCAAGGTACATAAACATCTATACCTTTTTGTGCCTGTGAACAATTGGTGTTCCCTTACGAGCACAAAACATAAGTATTTACTTCCTACGCAAATCTGAAAGTCGAGTTTTGAACATGAGCATATTTGTTTTTCATCAAATCGAATTCCTGTACTCATTCAACAAAAAAAAAAAAATAGTAAACAAATAATAATAATAAAATTTTTCTTTCGTAAATCTTTCTTTTTTTCTTTTGTGTGTGTTTTGCGTTCTGTTATCATCTCATGTTCCATTTGCCGTAGAGAATAATAATAATAACATCCTTTTTAAAACAGAAAGTTTGAATACCGCATAGAATATACCATTCTCATCGCCTTTTTATCGACATAGAAAATCTCTGCGTAATTTTCTTTTGGTTGTTGTTGTTTTGAATATGGAAATAAACACATCACCTCATTCTCAATAAATTATGCGTAACAAATACAGATTTTAACACCGGCGTTAATTACCCCTTCCACCTTTTGTTGTTGTCGTTTTTGTTGTCTGTGCCTCACGTGCGTTCATTCTTTCCGTTTTTTTTTTTAAGAGTATTTCTTTCTTCTCTCTTTAGGAGCGATGGAGAAGAAAGATGAATAATTAACTCTCGGCGTGCATTGAAGAATAGCTTCGCATTCGTTTTTCTTTAGTTTTATTTGGGGATATTATTTCCCTTTTTTTTTTCATCCTTTTTTGCTTTCGTCATTCTGTCAATCTCTCCTTCGACTTTCATTTTGCCCCTTTCTTGTTGTTCTGTTTTGTTTTCTACCTTTTTTGGGCTTCGTACACTTCTCTTGGCTTAATTTTCATTCTTTGCTTTTTTTTCTTTGAAATATATTTGTGGAATTGTTTCTTTTTTTTGTTTGTTTGTTTGTTTGATTTACTTTTTCTTTTGATTGTTCGCTTTGCCGTACACAATTTACTGATTTTTTCCTCTTCTCTCTGAGTTTGTGTGTGTTTGAGGCGCGTGAAAAGAGAAACACATGTGTTTAATGGCATACATTCCACACGGAACGTATCGGTGTGAAAGATCAAAAACAACAACAAAAAAGAAAACGTACAACAACTCAAAGAAACTAACAAACAAAACAACAGAAAGTGAAGAAAGACCAAAAAAAATTTTTTTTGCTATTTTTCTTTTTGAATCCACATGCTTTCCCCTCATACACAACAATATCGTTCTACTCACATACTTTTTTTTTGTTTATTTATTTTTGATTTTCCTTTTTGTTTTCTCTTACAATGGGCGAGTTTTAACCTTCTCTTCATTTCTTCCTCTATAAACATGCACGTTTATATATACACACCCAAAAAACATCCCTTCTCTTCCTTTCTTTTTTGTTGTCATTTGCGCTCTCCTTGTTATTGCTCAAAAAGAAAAAAAGAAAAAAAACGCTAATACCGCGTGAGGCACCGATTTCTCATTATTTTTTATCTCTTGATTTTCTTTTAAATAGAAACTCTTTCATTTATTCTCTTTTTGTTGTTGTTGTCCTCCATAGCGTTGTCCTGCATCCCAACCTTTCACAAATCGAGAATATATTTAATTCCCGGAATCAAAAGTAAAAAAAAAAAGTTGGGATGCACAAAAACAACAACAACAACAACAGAAAAAACAATATAAATAAATAAATATATATATATCAATATATATATATATATAATAAAAACGTGTATATGTACTAGTTGGCAGACGATGGCTGGTGATTATTATCCTGTGACCACGCCGAGCTGTCGAGGTTATCCACAAAGGACCACTCCATTGGGTGTGTTGTCCCGCTGTTTACGCTGCTGTGCATACTCCCCGCCGCGACCGGGGAGAGGGAGCGGCTCGCGTTTGGCGGCACCACCAGAAAGAGCCCCGACGCGACCGGTTGGCTCTCCGCACCCGCGCGGGACGGGGCATGAAAGCTCGCGTTGATCGACTCGCACGGGGAGCTCGTCGTGTGCGTGGCCCCGCCCTTCTCGAGTGTCTCCCTACTCGGCGTCGTCGTCATTGTGCGGGAGCCGCGGCGCTTAATTGGGGCAATCGAGATCGGGGCGGGGGCGCGCTTGAAGTCCGCCGTCACGGTTGGGTCAACGTGTACGGCGTGTATGAAGTTGCAATTCTCGCCCCGATTGCACAGTCGGTTGAAGTAGTAGTGGGCGCAGTGGGAGAGGGGCCCAACGTGTGTCTTGCGGTTGGCACTTCCGCGGGTGACGAGCACCCGTTCACTCGATATCATCTCCGACGGCTGCCGTTCGTTTGGCGCCAACACGCTGAGGGATTCGCCCGGCGGAAGGCGCGGGTACGTGCAGCGCTCGACGCTGCGCCACGCGTAGTTCACGTGCACGGAGGAGCGCGTGGCCCCGACGGCGTCGGCGTGCACAAATCTACACATCTCCCCTTTCCAGCAGCTGTCGGGGCGTCCCGGGACGTACTTGCGGCACAGCACGAGGCGCGAGACGGTCGTGGACGGCGGCTGGTGCGCGATGGCGGCGGCGGGGAGGGAGAGGAGGGAGGTGAAGTCCGGGGCGTACACCTCGACGAGGGGCTCCCCGGTGGAGCCGCCCGGACTGCCGGGGACGTGCTCAACAAGCGGCGCGCTGCTCGGCCGCATCCCCTCGCAGCCGGGCGCGGCGCTGGCGGAGGGCTTCGCGCCGTACGAGAAGGGGCTCGCGGAGAAGTGTTGGGCGAAGGAGGGCGTCTGCGCGGGGCGCCCAAAGGGGGGGGCCGCCATCTGCACGGACGGGCACCCGGACGTGTTGGGAATGCCCACGAGGAGGGGGGAGGGATTGCCCTCACTCACCGAATGCGGGGAGTTGGAGCGGCTCTGTAGACTTCCGCTCGTGAGAAGGGGGGAGGTCGCCGTCGACTGCGTGTGCGCCGCGAGGAGGACGGGGACATACGGAAAAGACGGGCCATCACCCAAATTCATCACAAACGGCGCCTGCGCCTGCTGCTGCTGTAGTTGCTGCTGCTGTAGTTGTTGTTGCTGTAGTTGTTGTTGCTGTAGTTGTTGTAGTTGTTGTTGCTGTAGTTGTTGTTGCTGTAGTTGCTGTTGCTGTATTTGTTGCTGAAAGGAGTGGGAGGGGGAGGGTGGGGTTGCTGTGTGAAGCGGTGTGCCGTTTCCTCCGTTTGGAATGATCATTCCTCCCGCACTTCCCGTTTGGGCGGGGGCCCCATTGGCGGCGTAGTACACTGGTGTAGGCACCCCATGGCTGTCTAAAACATACAAACACGATGAGAACTGCGACGGCATGACACCATTATTGGAAATAGGGGTCATGGCGTTACCGGGCGCCGACGCGGCGAGGCCGAAAAAGCGGGATGGCCCGCCACTTATGGGAACTCCCGCTCCGGTTGCGCCGTCGTTGGGGTTCCGATCCCCAAAGTGTGCTTTATACATGGCATCCCCAAGAAACCCGTTGCTGCCTGGAGAGCTCATGAATTATAATGTTCAAATCCAAAAGTGTATTATTTTCGTTGTTTTGTTTTCACTTTTCGTTTCCTTTATCTGATCTTCGTTACTATTATAAATATATAAATATAAATACTTTCTCTCCTTTCCCTTTTGTGTATGTATGTCTGGATATTTCTTTTCTTTTTTTATTTTTGTTCGACTTCAGCCTTTTTGTTTGTTATTGGCTTTCTTTCTTGTCACTTTTTCTTGGGGGTTTATGCACTCTTCTTTTTTTTTGTTTGTTTCTTTGCCTCTAATTACCTTGGAAAGTAGTGGCAACGGTGGAATTCGGAAGAAAGCAAAAATATAAAAATAATTAAACAAAGGTAAAAAAGAATATATATATACCTTTTTTTTTCTTCTTTTCGCCTCTTCTCGTTTACGCGAATATTTTCTCTTGCGAGGATATTTTTTTTTAAAATATCTTTCTTTAACACAACGATCTTGTTTTCTTTGCTTTTCCCTCAAATAATGTTTTATTTTCTGTTTTTTTTTTTTTTTGCTTTTGTTTAAACTATTTTCTTGTTTCTCACTTCCACACTATTTTTTTTTTGTCTGGTTTCTTTGTTTTTGGGGTATGAGTGTATGTTTTTTTTTTTTTTTTATGATTCCTTCAGCAGCAAATATGTATATATACAAACACACTTTTTCACGCTGCTGAAAAAGGTAATTTATCCACAAAACAGTAGAGATCAAAAAAAAAAAAAAAGAATACTTACAGTAAGAAGAACTGCGAGAAGAAAACAATATTACACACCAGTGGTGTAGAATATATTGGCCTACAAATAAAAATAGAAAACTGAAAAGAAAAAGAGGAGTAGTGACCTCGTTCAGACTTCTCAG
The DNA here is from genome assembly GCA_030849715.1 of Trypanosoma mega. Lineage (NCBI taxonomy): Eukaryota > Euglenozoa > Kinetoplastea > Trypanosomatida > Trypanosomatidae > Trypanosoma > Trypanosoma mega. Next base: position 75,056 of record JASANV010001529.1, on the reverse strand, counting down.
TATTTCCACGTACACTTCTCTCTTCTTCTTCTTCTATTCTTTCTACTCTTTTTCTTCTCTTTTCTTTATAATCAAAAAACAAACAAAAAAGAAATGAGACAAAAAACAAACAAACAAACTAACAAACAAAGGTTGTTTCCCTTTGCCTTTAACTGTTCTTGTAAAACTCAAAAAAAAATCCTTTCCTTGAAAGAGCTAAAATTGCACTTACAACAACAGCAAAACTGTTTCACTCTTAACGACAAAGAAGAAAAGAAAGAAATAAAAAGTTATGTAATAATTACAGTACGAGTAAAAAGTAAAAGTTACCTACCCAACAATCAAGATGTGCAATCAAACAAAACCAAGACGGAGCAAACAATAAAAAGAATGTGAAGTTTGGAAAATATAAATGCGAAAAACATAAAGTGTTATGTCCGTTGTAAGCGCAGAAAACGGGACCAACGTGGCACCACTGCTCCAAAAGAGCCAAACAAACTCGAAATTCGTATTTCCTGTATTTATAGAAGCAGATACACAAACATGTATACACAAACATGAGAATACACACACACAAAAAAAAAAAAAAGTAGAGAAAAAAAAAAAGAATAAAAATGAAAACTACACATTTTTGAATTGTTTCTGCCACTTCCCTTACATTCATCTCTCCTTCCTCATTTGCTCCGTTAGCTACACACACACACATATATATATATATATATTCTGACTTCTTTTCTTTTTTTTTGCCTTCTTTCCTAATAGGGTATTCTCATTTAACGCAAATAGGATAATGTTATTTTTTTGTTTTTGAAAAGAACAGCTCTTCACCAAGTCCATATCACTCCCGCTCTCGTCATTGAACACTCAGAAAAAAAAAAAAAAGATTTGCCACTCTACGTAGCATCACTTTTTTCTTCCGTATTTCCTTCTTTTTTTCTTTTCTTCTTCTTCCCCCTTCTCCCCCTCTCTCTCTCTCTCTTTCATTTATTTACTTTGCCGATTATGTTTCTCTTCGTTGTCGTACTCTTGTCTTTTGTTCCATTCTTGGATTTCTCCTTCTAGCTTTTCACACATTCCCTCTCTATTCTTCTTTTTTGATGGCAGTGATATTTTAAGACACGTTAGTAATTTTAGTTTCTTCTTTTATTTTCTTCGTCTTTCCCTTTTCGTTCTTTTGCTACCCATCGCACGCTACTGTTTTAACAAGCGCCATAGTTATAGAGGGATAAAACATACCTAACTCGACCGGTCACAACTCGAACAGCAATTTTCACAAATGTCAAAAAGCCAGATGAGACCGTCTCTTTCATCTTCTCCGGTTCATTTTCGACAGACACGTTTCCTTTCTTTTTCACTCCTTCCCTCCCCTTCACCCTTTTTTTTTCCTCTTTCTTTTGATACATACATATATATATATATATATATATATATACATATATATGTATATACATATATATGTATATATCATATCCCATGTGTGTATCCCTGTATGACACCAAAGAGAGAAGCCGATAAGCAAAAACTCCACGCGCCTCACCCCCCCTCCGGCACCGCGGACCTCCCCGAGCCCTTATCTTTTGCCCGCACATCATCATCCGCCACGCGCCGAATGCGTTGAATGAGTACACTTGTGGAGATGCCCTCCGTTCGTGGAGCGGAGCGGAGAATACCGAGGCGGCGCGGAACGGCGTAATACGTGTCATCCGGTCGATCATACTCCTTTCCACACACCACAACGTGAATGTTGTAGCGCCGTATCATCTCCAGTGTGACACCACTCACCGGACTGTTTGCGATAACCTCTGAGACGAATTTACACATTCGCACCTCATTCACACGTTCCTCGGTGGTCATGATGGGGCGTCGCTTGTACAACTCACACTCCTCATCTCCACACACCCCAACAACGAGGCGATTGCCGTATTGAAGACAGTTTTGCAGCAAATTTTTATGCCCAGCATGACAAAGGTCAAAAACACCGTCGCAGAAGACATTCCGTACCGGTACAAAGAGAGGAATGCGGGTGGAGTAGGAGAGATCCACTAACATACCCACAATGTATAGAATAGAGGCAACCATGGAGAAAATGTCATTAAATACAGAACCTATACAAATACACACCACCGCCGCGTGTACACGCCTTCCTGCCACATTACTAACATACACCTCAATGGAGAGAAGTGCAATCACAAGAGATCCACAAATAACACTAATGATACTGTATGAATTGAAGGACAGTATTTTAAACAGTGGTACCATGCGAGCCGCAAGACAGAGAGCAATACCAGTTTTATACTTTCGCTTCATTTTGAGTAAGGCAACATTGGTGAAACTCAGTGCAACAAGTCCAAGAAAGAAGTATTGGGGTATATTGGGCTGAGTGAAGATGTTCAAGTCTTGACGAAGTCCAAAGAAGAGTCGCGCCATAAGCGCACACAAAATCATAAAAGACAACTCCGAGTCACGAAAACAGTATGTCAAGTGATAGACAAGATTCTTTGTCTTTTCTCTCTTGACATTCTCCGCGTTAATGCGTCCAAGAACGGTATTAAACTCAATGAGTTGCAACACCATAACCACATACCACTGCGTATACAAGTTTTTCACCGCAAACACCTCCATGAGAGTGAGAGCAAAGAAAATGCGAGAGATACTACTACACACACGTGAAAATATATCCCCAAGTGGAGTGGCTGAGCGACATCGTTTGGCGTGCACGCCGTCTAGTGATCCGCACACAATGGCAACAAGACACAATAAACACGAAAGCAAAACGGGTGCCTGCGAGGTGAGATCGGTCGGGTCACTCACATCACTGCGGTAGTAATTACTGATGATTTGATAGGATTGCATAGAGCTGACAAGTCCAGCAAGCGTGATGGCGTTTGGTGCAACCATTTCGGGCACCAAATGCGTACTCATCGCTAACCAAAGGGGGTGAAACACAAATGTGACAAAACTGCCAGGACGTGTGTCTACATTGGTTTGCGCAGCGGCAATACGATCACGCTCCAATGGTGTAAAAAAGAAACTGTGCTCAATAATATTGGGATTCATTTGCTTTACTATCTCCTCCTTTCTTTTCCCTCTTTTTTTTTTTATTGTTATCCTGAACACCAAACAAACCAAGGAAACTAAAGCAAAGCAAAACAACCAAGACTACCTTTTTAGCCTTTTCTTTTTCGTTTTTATATTTCCTGTTTCAGTGAAATTGACGGAGCCAGAGTTGGGAGCTCAGTCTACTTGACCAAAACAAGTGAAGAATAAGAAATAGTATTCAAATAGTAATAACAATTTTGGTGTTGTTTTTGTGTTAAAAAGAAGCAAGAAAAAAAAAAAAGAAAAAACAGCAACATATATTTCTCCAAATTTCGAAGACGCAAATGAACATTTTTATAAACCCCAAACGTCAACGGTGTGCACGCAAACATTTAAAAACGTAAGAACAAAAAAAAAAAAATATATATATATATATTTATAACATACAAAATCGTGCGGATGTACCTCTCACGCAACACTTTGCTTTCTTGATTGTTCTTCAATAGGTAAGAGCAAAAAAAAAAAAAACATTGAAGAAGCCATGCAAGCTATATATAAAAAAAAATGAACATCAGAGAAAACAGAAAGATAAAAAGAAAGCAAAAAAAAAAAGTGAAAACAAACAAACAAACAATGAAAAATTGTAAATTCATACGTAAAACAGGTAAAATCAAGAGTCCCGACTCATTCCACATTATAAGAAGAAACCTGACAAATAAGCACAAAAAGCAATTAACAGTAATAAGTTGCAGACGGATTGTCATTTGGCGGAAAATAAAAGATAATAATAGTAATAATAATAATAAGAAAACATCCATCATCTTGGTTGCACGCCACAAAATGATTGATAAAAGACAATCAAATATACATGAAAGTCGAAAGGCCTACACGTGTGCAGTTGGGATCGGCCTCAAAAGTTTTGTCCATCAAACAGTAGTCATGCGAGGAGCGCCACTCCAAAAAAAAAAAAAAAATCTAATGAACAGACGCAAATGGGGGACAAGAAAAGAAAAAAAAAAAAGAACACTAAATACATATAAATATATATAATTGAAAGAAACGAAGAAGCAACAACAACAAAAAAAAAAGCCAAGATAACTTCTGATGGATTTGGAAATATGAGCTGTCTCTACAAAGTTCACCAAATATATAAATATATAAATACATATATACATATATTTATATATTTATATATAGTAAATCGACGAACCACTTGGACGTAACCTCAAATGAACAAAAAAACAGAAATAAACACACAATCTTTATATATATATATATATAAAGAAAAATAAGGAAGCATAGACATATACATGTACCGCAGTATTGAATTGAATAAGTAAAGAATGGAGAACGCGCAACCCTCAGAAGAAAAAAAAAAAAAAGAGAGACCTCCAAAAAAAAAAAAGGAAAAAAAAAAGCACAAGTAAAAATATGAAACGAAAACCGTTAGTGTAGAAGAAACACACACAAAAATGGCAAATTTTTCTTCCTCGTTTAAGCAGTTCTACACATCTCACTCACATAAACACAGAATGCCAATGATACACACAAATACAGAGACACAAATACAATTGTATGCACAGAACTGCATAAATATAAGAGGATATTTCTTTCTTGTGACATAGACTTTTTTTTTTTTGATATTCGTCTTCTTCTTTACCATCCTCTGCTTTACACATTTTCGTCTATGAAGAATTTTCCTTTTTTTTCTTTACATTTTCCTTTTATTGATGTTATTTCAGTTACTAACCTCTACTGTTCTGCGCAGTGATAGAGTTGCAAAAGTGGCAAATAACGTTATTGCGTAAATCGGAAATACATATAAATATATATATAAATACTCTTTTGTTCTTCAAAACCTACAAAAAAAAGGTTTTTTTTTAATGAAGAGAAAAAGGAAAAAAAAAAAAGTACTGAGCCGCAACCCAATGTACTACGAAACATTCCCTTAGCTATCGATTTTTTCCCCTTTTTCTTCTAGTACTGTTCATCTCATTTTCTCATTCTATTTATGTAAACCCTTCTTTCCTCTCTCTCTCCTCCCCTTGTCGATGAAGTCATCTCTGCTTTCCTTTATTTTTGCTTTCTATTACCTTTCCCTTAACGTCGTTCAATACGCACCAAGGCAGTGATGGCCCCTTGCAGTTCCGGTACTGTTCGTTCCCAGACAGATCCATAGGTGCAGCTGTTGCCATCCACTACTTGCAGCATTCCGCCAGCCTCCCCACTGCGCACGCGGTTGATGACACCCACGGAGAATCCCGGAACGCCATGCACGGCATGTGTTTCATATCCTACAAGTGTCATTGTTACCGGTTGGTCCCCCTGCATCTCCTCGCGACAGGCCTCCAGGAAGGAACCGGCTGCCCCTACATCCACCACCGCCGCGTCTAGAGGAATCTGTAGACGCTCAAACGCCGTGTTGGCGAGGGCTGCTATGTGCTCACTCTTGAATTCCCCGGTGAGGAATTTGTGTACGGAAAAGGAAGGCATCGCGTAGAGAAAGTCCTCGGCGGAGAATTGCACAGGACGCGCGGAATCACTCCCCTCATGAAAGAGGGCACTCATATGAGATGCCACAAGCGCCAAACAGTGAAAAGTTGGGGAGAAACTCGGTTTAAACGGGTGATGCACAAGAGAATGACACATGTCATATCCATAGCAATCCTTGTAAAAATCTTCTTGAGAGGAATGTGTGAGAAGTAATGTACCTCCGGCACGTAAAGCAATTGGATCCATGGCGCACACTGCATCGAAAAGGGCTTCAAGGGGGCAAACCCAAGTGCGATAAAAGGTTACATGATTCGCATCACTCAAAGTGACAAGGGAACTGTTCTCGTCGTAGTCAACCACAATGGCATAGGATCCGCCATTACTGCCATTCCAAACCTCTTTCTTTGCTTGAATAATAGATGTTTGAAAGTTCACAATGAGTCGTTGAGTTTTGGGAGATTGTAGAGCGGAACGAATTTGCTTTATTAATGTGAGGGAAGTATAACCTCCTCCTTTATCCATGTGCGTAGAGGCGACACTTACCGCATCGTTATGACGGATATGCGAGTAATTGCGTGCAACCGTCACCGCATTCTCCAGTGGCAAATGCTCTGAAAGCATAAATGATAGATGAAATCCACTGCTGTTTATTACACTCTTCACATCAGCGTTAAATCCAAAGTGCGAGAAGGCATCAGCCAGGACTGTAACCACATAATTCCTCACAGGATACTCAAAACGTGGTTGTTGATTAAATGGTGGAATAGCAAAACGAGCCTCACACAAAACAGCTTGCTCAAATTCACGTGCATTGAGTTTATCCACAACGGATTGTGATTTAGCTGCCATTATATAACCATATCCAATGACAGCTGTGTAGAGCCTTGTTATGGGAACGTGCCATGATTTCCGGTACTTTTTCACATTCACATCAGCCAAGCGCACGATACCGCGATCTTGATCAAAACCAATAACAATGGCGAAATGACACGGCTCTGGCCGAATGTCAACCTTTACATTTAACGCCACATTGACGTCAAATCCAATCAACATGACACTTTTAGAGTCCACAGCAAGTTCAATGTGTGACATAAATGTATCATCAGACACGTTTACAGGTGCATCCTCTGCACCACCACGTCGCGCTGGCAGCACAACGCCAAGCGCGATAGCGTTTTCAATTCCAAGTCGTCGAAGGAAACTTCGGTACCAACTGAATGCGGAAGGGACAGAGGCCTTATTGCTAGGACGAACAATGGTCATCACATCGAGTCGTAGTTGTTGGCATAATTTGGTAACAGGTATACCTCGTAGATTCTTATCACTGATCGCGTCACAGCTCTGTCGACGTTGGGCTGCACGGTCAAGAAGGGTGGCGTTTACGAGATGATGCATGAGAGATAAGCCCAGAATATGAGAGGCGATGGAGGTGTCAAGGGCTGTTGTAAGTAGCCCACCCGAGGCGGAACCGTCGATAACCTTGAGGGGAAAAATAGAAGGAGCTTGTTCCGAAAATTCCACATCCACAAAGACACGCACAAAGCCACGGGATCGGTTACAGTAGCGATCCTTCACGCAAAGCGCCTTGTATAGTGTCTGCACCGGAACAGTTTGCTCACGAATACCAACTCGACCACTTTCCAATAAATACGGTGTACCAACACTTACAGAGTGTAATGCAGAACTGAAGTTAAGGATAAGCCCAAAAGTTCCTTGATTATTTTGAGACCAACGTGGTTTGGCTGACGTATATGGATCTGCTTGACTACACTCCATTGAATTCATACGCATGCCTATTTCATACTGTTCAATAACATAAGGGTCGTAATTGACGATGTACATCATGTGCGGATCACTGTTATTTGTAGTGAGCTCTTTACGAAATTGAGAGAGTGTCATAATGGGTAAACGTTCTCCCATTCCAATCCCTTCACCCACCTCATCCACTGTTTCTGTGTCAAACGTTGCCACCTCACAATGTATATTTTGTTGAATCATTTTTTTGTGATCGGACAAAAATTCGTTGATGACATCAAAGAGCTCCGCGAGTGTCACTGAAGGAAAAGATACGTAATGTAAACCGAGACGATTGAGACGAAGAACATCCTCAATGCCAATATTTTCCCCCGAGACGTAACTGCAAGTGAGTGCGGCGCACAATAGCCATGTACATGGAGCACCACGCAGACTTTCAATTTTATCCACACTTGCATCCAAACGCATGGGTTGCACAAACTCCTCCCGTTTCTGCTTGGCCGCGTCCGCCTTGCGTCGAACACTCAACGAATTCGCGCCAATAATAGACACGTCTGAGCTCTCCGCATCGGTGGGTCCCGTTACGCGAGCGATGGCGGGGAGAAACGAGGGGGATGGCATACTTGCGATCGGTGCGGGTGTGTCTGTGCATATTTCAATGGTTGGGTGAATTCGGTTGCCACGACCAATCGGCCGAGGAACAACTCCGGAGGGAGGTGGCGACAAGGACGGAATGTCCACACCATTCATTCCACGTTGGCCATTAAGACGAGGAGCACCCAATAAAATGTTACCGCCGGAGGAGGTAATTTTTTTTATGTCCGCGTGCATTAACTCCAACTTGCTTTGAATGGCATCCAACTTGGGCCCAACATCATCGGATCGGGCTGTCATTATTACTCTTACTGCTGCTTGTTTCACTCACTTTGGGATGTCCACAATAAAGGATGTGTATTGTACGACCAAGAACAAAAACCACACAAACACACACAAAAAAAAAAAAAAAAGTTAAGAAAAAAAGAAAGAAAAAAGAAGAAGAGTAATTACAGTTGTAGATGGATAAAAGCAAAAAAAAAGGGCGAAGCCATAAGAATCCTCGTCATACACGGCTTTTATCCTCATATAGATGTGTATCCTGTCTTAAAAAATATTTCCTCTTTGTTTCGTTGAAAGCGAAGACCAATCACCGTTACTCTGTCTCTCTCTCTCTCTCATTTTTTGTTTGTATTTTTTTTTTTTTGCTTACAGAGTGGAGTAGCAGCTATTTCAAAGTCTTTCACATAACTGAGCAAACACTTACATTGGGATGGAGAACCAAAGGAAATACAGCCATATATATATAAATATATATATATATATATATATATTTATATTTATAAAACTTCTTCAATTCACGATGTCATCATTACAGCAAGCCACACTGCACCTGCCGTAAACAAACCGATATTCGAAATGAATAAAAAATGGCGCCAGATAAATTCCCAGGAGTTCAAAAAAACGTCTTTGCCATTCCCACGCCACTCCTCACGCAACTCACTCAACTCTCCACGAATGTCAATGTCCACGATATCCAATAATTCCGAGAGACAAGACGCCTCGTATTGCACTTGTCCCCTCACTTCCTCCGCATTCCGCAATGTTTGACCAAGTTCCGTCTCCCTGTCAAAGTCTCCTGTTTGTCCCAAAGCGGCAGTCAAGTGACCGCGCACCGTGCTCTTCTTCACCTGTCTATGCATTTCCTTACAAGCATGCCTATCCAAATCATTCCTATGAGGATGGCCATCACTTTCACAGGCCACCCCCACGTTGCACTCCCGCCTGCAGCAGACGAGCAGCATCGAGTCATGGTAGGCGTTGTCAAAGAGGTAATAATTGGGAGAACGGTGCACTCTGTGAAAACCACGCCGACGGTAGTACTGCACCAACTCCGTGTGATCCGCGAGGCAGTGCAGCCACACCTCCGCCACCCCCCGCAAACCCAACTCCTCCTCACTCTCCTTTCCCCCCTTCCCGTCCAAGGCGCGGGGGGTGTCGAGGAAGGCCATGCGAGGGACAGGCACGTGAACAAACATGTACCACAGAAAGCGCTGCAGCAATGTGTGGCCGAGTCCACTCTGGCGTATGTCTTTCAAGACGGCAAAGGTGCCGATGTAACCCGTTGGCGCCGCCAAGATGGTGCCGTCCCTCCGCCGGGCGTACCCCAACTGGCCAATACAAAACCCAATGGGAACACTAAACACACACCCAAGAGAGGAGGAAGAGGAGGAGGCGGCGGCGGCGGAGGTGTTTTTTTCATTTTCTTCTTCTTTTTTTTCCTCTTCTTCTGTTTCAAAGGTCGCTTCGGCGGTGGACACCTCGCTTTGGGCCACCCGATACGCAACGAGCGCGATGCAACCATCGGAGAGGAGCCAATCATAGTAATCGTTGTCAAAACGAACAGGAAAGGAGGCGAGGTGCAGTTCGCGAAGGATTGGGAGGTCTGTTTCGTTAATGCCCCATCGAAGCTCAACGGTTAACGACACACTTGAGGCAGAACGGGGAGGAAAAGTCAACACCTCGGTAGACCGCATTGTTTTTGCAAAAGGGATGCCAAACAGCTACGAAAAATAAAAAACAAAAAGTAAAGAGAAAAGAGAAATATAACAAAAACTAAGGTGTCACCGTCACTTTTTTGTAGGAAAGTAAAAGATGAATATACATACATGTATATACACATAATATATATATATATATGTATGAGATGGTGGTTATTAAATACCTACGAGTAAAACCCACATAGTAGAAAGAAAGGAGAAAACAAAACAAAACCAAAAAGGAAATAACTGCAGAACACCGTAAAGCGATGAAAAGAAATAATGAATAAAAAAGTACAGAGCAATAATACTGTTCCATAAACGTTAAGTGAGACAAGAGCACCGGCTGCAACAAAAAAAAGAATTACCTATTAATGTGCAAGCGGTAGAGCTTGCATAAACGTTGTAGGGGCCATAGAAATATAGCATAACACGGTATAGCGACATTCTTATGGTCCATTCTTTTCGTTATTTGTTCCCAGTGTAGATTCTCAAAACATTAATTGCTTCTCACGTCAAAAAGTAAGTACAAAAACAACAACAAAAACAGAAGAAGAAGCAAAAATAGTAAAAGACATCCAGCGCAGTGGGTTTTTTTTTTTCTTATTGTACTCCTTAAACAACGAGTGTGTAAGTGTATCATTGTCCTTCAAAACGAAAACAACCAAAAAAAGAAAAAACTTTTCCATTCGGTACCTTTGGAACTCTAACGCACAATTAGAAGTGTAACTTTAGATCAATTGCAGATACACATAAATGTACATTTAAATTATCAGTAAAGCATTTCCACACAATGCTCGATCCTTCATTCTACTTCTTTCATGTTAACTATTCCTGTCTTTCCTTTTGCTTACTTTTTTCCTTTGTCATTTAAATTTCTCGTTCTTTTTGTTTGTTTGTATTTTCACACTCCACGGCATAAATTTCTTTGAAAGACAGCACGCCCAATGTTTCTGGTTGACATGCAGTAACATCAACAAAAAACGAAAAAATGGAAAAAAAAAATTACTTCTCTTTCCTTTAGTAGGAGATGAAAGTGCATTTTATCTTTGTTTCTCTTTTTTTTTGTTTTTTGTCGTTCTTTACAACGCTTGCATAGTTTTTCCCTTTCTTACTTTATTCTGGTACTTTTCTGTATTTCTTTTCCTGTTGTCTCTTTCCTGAAATCACACCATTGGTTTGGGCTTAACAATAATAATAAATTAATATCCTTTTGATAATTTCTTTTATTTTATTCCTTGTTGTTCATGTTTCCTTTCAATTAACATAAAAAAAAGTACATTCACCTCTTCTACTCTCACTCTCATACTCGTCACGTAGAAATAAATAAATACAAACAACACCAAAAAAAAAAAAAACGAAACAATAATAATAATAACAAATCAAAAAAAAAAAAAAAGAAGATGAGAATGTTCTATGTTTGTGTCTTACACCCCCATCCAATGACAAAGTACGCGACGAAGTAACACCCATTAAGTTTCCTTCGATTTTTTCTTTTTTGTTTTATCATCGTTTTCATTTTTGTTGTTTGTGTTTTACAATGATCTGATCTTTTTTTTCTTTCTTTCGTTCACGAATCCAAAAGATGAAGAACTCTATAAAGAATATGAAACAGGTAAACAATGCGGAAAAAAGATAATAATAGTAAAGAAAGAGAAAAAAAAAGATGTTTAAATATATAGAGACCAAAAGAAACAAAATACAAACAAACAAAATGTCTCGTGGGCGGCTGTTTTTGTATTCCTGTAGGAAGACTCAAACACACAAAATTCTATCCCCTTTCTTAGACACACATATATACATATATATACATATATATATATATATATATGTATATATGTGTGTATCCTTCTTTCTTTACCATTTTTTCCTCCCCCCCCCCTTTTTTTTGCTTGTTTTTCGAATTCTACTTCTTCTTTTCCCTCCTGTTCTCCTCCTCCCCCCTATTTAGTGAATCTGTGCCCGTTTATCGGTGTCGGCGCGCCACTGCTTCGCGGAGCGTGTGAGGTACTCAATAAAGAAGAAGCACGTCATGGTGTGCATCGCGCACCGGCAGAAGTATGGCAGGAAGGAGTCATACATAGCGAGCACCCCCTCCTCCCGCGCGATGCGGGCAATGGCTTGCACAACGTTTGTGTAACGCGGCGCCGCCCCCCCCGCGCCTTTCCCCGCCTCCGCCGACATCCGCACCCGCGCCATCTCCACCGGCATCGTCGCAAACGAGTAAATGAGGGCGGTAATGAAACTCGCGGCGTTGACGACGAGGTTGTCGTTAAACCCCTTCCCCCCCCGTTGGGTGTTGCGCCGGCGCAGGGAGGAGAGGACGTGGTCGTGCACGGCCACCTGGCAGACCCCGACGAGGGCGGCGCGGGAGGCGAGGGCGCCAATGCCGCGCCAATAGCCGCCCAAACCGCTCCCCTCATACACCGAACGCGCCGCGCCAATGGCGGACACGCGCGTCGCACTTGTGGTCTGCACGACGAGGCAAACCTCCACAGGGGAGCTCAGGCAACTCGCGAAGGCACCGGAGAGGGCCCCGGCGATGGCGCGATCGGCCACAGACGGGGACACGTGTTGGGGATCGCTGCCTTTCAGGCGAAGTAACGCATCGCGAAAGACGGGGTAGCAGCCGAGGCGGGCAGGGGCGTACACGACTTGACGCATCAATCCGCTACTCAGTCCTTTAAAGGCGCCGCGCTCACGTACGCGGTGGAGGCACTCCAATTGCGAGGTGCCATGAGGGGCCATCATGACGGTGTTCTTCCACATCTCAAAAGGGTGCGTAAAGACCCAACCGAGCATACCAGAGAAGCCGGCAATGCCAACCGTGGCGGGAAAGGGAAGGGGGGCATCCTGCTTGCTCCTTGACATGGCGCGAGGGGTGAGTGGGTGTGTGATAAAAAGAGAACCTCTGTGGTTTCATTATTTGATGTAAAGAGAAAAGAAGAAGAAAAAAAGAGAGAGGGAAAGGGAAAAAGAAGGACATGCATGCATAGCAAAAAAAAAAACATACATACATATAAATACATAGTATATGTATATACATGTATATGTATATACATGTATATACATGTGCTTTTTACAAATTTACGTATTTATTGATTTGTTTCTGTGTTGTCAAATCGATTACTTCCCTCCCTCTCCTTTTTTTTTTTCATCTATTTAAATAAATGAAAAAAAAAAGAGGGAAGGAAGTAACCTATATGAAGCCACATGAAATATTGATACAATTCACTATTTCTTTCTTCTTCTGCTTTAAAGCAAGTAAACGATCCAAACAACAACAACCGTCCCCCTACACCCCCTCAAAACAAAAAAAAAAACGGGGAAGATAATTTGTACCAAATAAGAATGAACAAGAGTAGACCGACGCCCATGTTTTGAATAGAAAGTGAAACAAAACAACAGCAAAAACAAAATAAATGAGTGAACATGATAATACACGCGCACAGAAAAAGAATATGAAAGAACTGCCTTACGTCCGAAAGGAAAAAAACAAAACAAAAAACATTCTATATACTTCTTCCTTTCCTTGCATTGGAGTTCTTCATTTTCTGTTTGTTATCATTGCTCCCATTTGATACAATTGTATTATTGCTCCTTCGTAAAACCTATAAATACGTATTTGTTTGGTTCGACACAATGTTTTGCACTTCATAGAGTTCATGGCAAATGCTTTTTTTTTTCGTTTTCATTGCTCTCATTATCCTTGAGATACAAAGCGTCATAATCACATGTCTATTGTTGAGGTCATACTCCGTACGGTAATCCTTTCACTCTTTCCTCCTCTATTTCTTCCTAACCTCACGTACCCTCACGGATGCCCAAAATACCACATTCTCCTCTCTTTCTTCTTCCTTACTCTTTCCTCCTCTCCCTTTCATCAATCCTCAATGTATGCGTACTCCGCGTTTGCTCCACCCCCGCGTCCGAGTGTGTTCTTTCCTCTGTACCCCTCCTGTTGCAACACCACCCGGTGCCGAAGTGTTCCCCGCCAATGATCATACAACTGCGTGGAGGTCCGCGCGGGGTGCAGAACATCGCGAAAGGCGTTCCGAATACTCTCAAATCGACCCGGTCCCTTCGCAAACCGCGCGACGCCCTGCAGGATGGCCTCATCCTCCTCCGGGGTAAAGCGGTGGCGGTGTTGTCGGGCGGAGTGGGCGATGGGCATCGCGGGCAACACCGTCACCACCGGCCCTTGTCCCGCCCCATTCCCCGCCATGGAATGAGACGGATGGGAATAAGGACGCCTCTGATGGAGAGGACTGCCCCCACTGCCGCTGCTTGGGTTGGTGGAGGGGCGGGGGGGGCGGGAGTGGACGTCTGTGTGGGCGATTTCCCCGACCGCATCGAACGAGGACACGGCGCGCGTCGACCCCGGCAGCGCGGAGAGACGCGCCAACACCCGCACCGCATCTTTTGGAGTGCCCTCCTTTTCCTCTTCGGCCTCCTCTTCCGCCTCTTCCTCCTCCTTTTCCTCTTCGGCCTTTTCCATTGGGATTGGGGTGGCCTCACGCGGACGCTTTGTAGTCCCATGACGTGTGCGGAAGCGCTCCGCCAAGACGGCGCGAATACTCGACATATCCATTTGCCTCATCGCACGAGCCGCTTGGGCCTCGTCGCCGGTTGTGTTGGTGCGCTCCAGTTGGGAAATGGTGCAACGCAGCAGCGGCTCCTCCGCCGACCCGCCGGCGCCGCGGAGGAGGAGGTACAGCGCGTTGATGGAGAGCGGAGGGGACGAGGCGCCGTCCGGGGAGGACGCCAACACGGCGGCGGCAAGTCCGTCGCGGTAATCGCAGGATCGCCAAAAGGTGGGGTCCTCATGAAGAAGGTTCAGCGCGAGCGCAGCGAGTACGGCAAAGTGGTTGCCGCGGTGTAAGTGACTGCGCAGGATGTCATGCAGCAATGTGTAGTTCGCGGGGACGCTAGAGGTGGAAAGGTAGTCGGTTTGTGACATTTCAGCAAATATGTAAAAGAAAAGCAAATAACCGAAAATAACAAAAGCAATATCTTGGTTTTCTCTTTCTTTCGCTCCTCAAAAAGAAAAGAAAAAAAAGCGATCTTAAAAGATGATAATAATAAAAATAAAATAAAAAACCCTGACGCGTTGCCGTTGTTGTTGTTGTACTTTTATCCACTGCGTGAGATGCTCTATGAAGATTCCTTATGGAAAAGGCAAAAGATGTCAAAAAAAGAAAAGAAGAAAACAGCAATGCGAGGGATAATAAAGTCCATTTTTCATCCATAGACTTACATGAAAAAATAAAATTGTGCATGGCAAGAGGCACATAATGAAGCTCACGTATAAATCTCAACATCCAATTTAGTTTGTGTAATGAACAATCCAAAAAAGATATATATATATATATATATATATATATATATATACATAACAATAAATAAAAGTAACAAGAATCACCATAGCATACCCCAACACCACACTTGATAGGTTGATTATTTACATCCAAATGGTTTTTTTTTAAGAAATCTCGTAGGCCCAATAGCGAAAAGGGAAAAAACTATGATTGGGAAGAATCATCTATACCACATGGCACATCCACATATCATAGTAGCGCAGTCGTTCATTTGACACACTCTCTTTTTTTTTTTTGTGTGTGTGTGTTTCTTTCTTCTTCTTCTCCCCCTCGTTATCACTTTCCGTCAATTCCTTTCATTTTTCTACTCTTCGCTTTTCAAACACTAGGAAACCTCTTTCGGTGAGTGCGTTTCACACCTTTTTTTCATCCTTCTCCATCGCCCCTTCTCTATCTCTTCTATTTTCGTTTCGTCTAGTCAATTGTGAAGATGTATTTATTCTCCAGCGGCAACTCCGCCATTCGCTCCCGCTGCTTTGCCTCCGCCACCTCTTGCAGTCTCGCAGTCTCTGCCTGCCGCCTTGCCCGTTCCGCCTCACGTCGCATTTCTCGTTCGGCTGTCTCCCGTTCGGTCGCGTCCCGCTCATCGCTGCGTTGCTGCACCGCGAGACGCCACACTTCCTGTTGCTTACGCAGCTCCTCCAGTGCGATGGGATCGGAGTGGGAATGAAGCGGAGCATCGGAGCTGCTCGAGGGCAGTGCCGCTTCCATTGGTGTGGGTATTACCGTTGGTGGTGTTTCGCTTGATGGAGGGTTTTGGGTATTTGCTGCAGCTTTATCTGCTTCTGCTTCTGCTTCTGCTTCTGCTGCTGCACGCTCACGTTCTAGTCTGGCCTCTCGCACCTTGGCTAACATTCGCTGCGCCCGATCCTGATCGGCAATGCATGACAGCTTGGGGGATGCGTCCTCTTTCGTCTCTGTCCCTTTTTCCTCCGTCGCTTTCGGTGTCTCTTGGGTTGCCTCACTTGCTTGCTTGTCTATTGGTTGTGGCTCGGTCGTTTTTTTTGCATGCACATCCACATTTTCCTTTTCCTTGGCGCTTGTCTCCACCATGTGCCCATGCACTTCCTCTTCGACGGCCTTCACTTGGTTGGTATCAGGGACAACAGAGAGTGGCGCCATAGTGGTGGTCACTGCAGGCATCCCCTCCTCTGGATTTTTTTGCCTTCCCACTTCCATTGTGCCTTTGTCCTCGTTTGCGTCATTGCCTCCACTCGCCAGTTGTTCACGCATATCCCTCGCTGTGAGCCCCGTCGGCGCCGGCGGCACCACACGCAGAAGAAGCGTCAGTGCCCCTTTACGGCGGTCAAACTTCGCCTCCAATGGGGTCGGCTCTACCGAAAAGGGGAGTATCAAAGTGCCATGGTATGGATGGGCGTCACTTTGGGTGATTTGAACATATGTGTCCTCCACCTCCACATTCAGGTCGGCCACGGAGCGGATGGCGGGGAGTTCCACCTTTACCACCAGCTCCTCGGGCACACCCACACGATCATCCACCACTTTCCAACCCCACGCACTTGTTAAATCAATACGTCCACGATGTGTGATGGTGCAATGGGGCATATTCTCCTTCTTCCCCACTCGCTGTGCCGCGGTACTGCCATGGTGTTTGGAAGCGGTTGCTAAAGCAGGTGGGAGAACTTGGGTGGGGTGCGTCAAAACGGGTGCGTCCTTGACCGGGGCAAAAGGTGATTCCCCGTTCTTCTTTCGAATCGTCTGATTCTGTGGCGTCCCAATAGCAGTCACGTGACTGGAGAGACGACGGAATTTAAATCCATGACGATCACCGTAACCTGTATTGATGTGCTCCACCGCTATATTAACGAGAAAGCAGCAGAAGCGATTACTGAGGTCCGCCAATTGCAATGTCTTTGGGTGGAAAACGGCGTCATAGACGACGACGGCCTCCTCCGCTTTCTTTTGCTCCGCATCGGTGAACATCTCCGTGCGTGGCTTGGAGATGGAGATTGGGACATTCCAATTGCTGTCCTGACTTTTTCCTGATGCCTCTTCGGTAAAGGGGTCTACCTTGTCACTGGAACACATGTTCACAAACACACGGGGCATCTGTTTCCCGGAATCCTTTCCTTTTCCAGACTCTCCTGTGGACTTACCTTGGGGAGCTGTGAGGCGGTAGGAGGTGGATGTCTCAAGGAGCTCCACGACAAAACCAGGACGAGGAAAGATAAAGTCGAAACTGTAATCCCCGCCCTCTTTTGCTTCTCTTTCTACTTGCTCAAGGTAGGCCTCCTCCTCCCGACGCGTTTCGGGATCCTGCATCGACTGCATATAATCTCGGAAGAGTTCTACAAACTTTGGATCTTGCATGCGCTCATGTATGGTGCGTAGTTCGTCCTGTGTGGGAGTAAAGTTGGATCCACCCCGCTTCGCTCCCTCATTTCCAAAAAAGTTGACCGTTTCTAAAGGCATGGATTCCTGGAAATAATAATTTGAGTGCTTTCATCCATGTACATGGAAATGTAAACAATGAATCAATGTTAAAATATAACAGGAGGTGAAATGGAGGACACATTTAAATAAAGAGGAATGCACAAGAGAAAAATAATAACCAATTCGAAAAAACATATTATACAACATATATATTTATTTTTTTATATATAGGCCAATTCGGTCCATATTTGTATGCGCACGCATTAGTATTTTTTTTTTTTCTTTCTACTCTTTTTTTTTTTTCGGTAAGTGTTGGGCATTTATTCCTTTTTCTCTTTTGATTTCCGCTACTTGGTTACACAAACCGAACAAGGAAGGGAAGTTCAAGTACAACACAAAAAATAAATAGTAATTTTCTACAAACTTGGAGGCAAATAATATGTAAGTAACACTTTAATACTTCATCACGAATACAATGATAATTTTAAAAAAAGAGTGACTAATTAACTCTTTTGAGTAATGACTTTTTCATTTATCTACTCACTTCTTCTCCAAAGTTCTTGTTTTTTTTCTTTTTATGCTTTGCCTCATATCCTTTTTTTTTTTTACTTGAATGGCGCTATTCCACAATATCAAAAAATATATATACATACATATGTATATATATATGTATATATTGCTAAACTTCTCTTCTTTTATTTCCTTTCCTTTTTGATCTATCTTGCAGAGCTTCGGACTGTGGGCGAGGTACCTCGCCATGGTGGCGCGCCGTTACTTGGCGGACGAAGCGACGGCCGTCGCGCGCAGCATTCATAGCACCCTGTACTCCCCTTTCGCTTTCGACCAATATTGTAAAGTCTGTGGACTTGGCTTTCCATCTCCTCTGGGGTGAGGCGTTCACGGCGGCGCTGACCCCGTTGGAGTTCCTTCACTAATTCCTCAAACGCGTGGGAGGCGAGTCTTCTCCCCATGTAATCCTCATACAGCATGTTCCACCGTTGCTGCCGACGCCGCTGCTTATACTGCCGTTGCTCCCGCTGCTGTCGTTGTCGGTGTGGGGAGGCTTGCGCGGAGCGGGGCGTGGCGGAGGAGGTCCGCTGTTGCACAGCCGCCAGAAACGGCTCAACACTGACGCGACCCGGCGGATCGAGCGAACCCGTGGACTGCCACGCCTTCTCGTCCACCCCATGACCCGCCGCGGCCTCGGCGTAGAAGGCTTTTTCATACGCCTCCACCGTTTCGTAGAGTCCGAGTTTCTCGCGCAGCATGCCGCGCAGCGCGTCCTCGTCCCATGGCCACGCCTCACGCCCCTCGTGGCGTTGTGGGGTGGGGGATTTCCCAATGAGGGGTTTTTTGCGTCGAAAGGAGTTTCGGCGCGAGGCGGACGTGGAGCGGGCGGGCGGACGCGCATACGGCGAGAAGGCGCGGCGTGGCGGGGCGGCGCCGGCGAGGTCGGCGGTGGCCGGTCGGCTCGTGCGGCGCGCCTTGACCGCGTTGGTGGCGTTTCCCGCCGCGCAGCCGGAGGACATGGCGCGGGGGCGTTGGCCCGCTGCCGGCGCGGGAGTCGGCGCGGAGAAGCCGTTGAGGGACCACCGCCTCCCCGACGCCGTCCGCGTTGGGGCGGACGCGTCTCCTCCCGCCCCCGCCGGTGTGGACGCGCGGGGGGACGAGGCGGACGGCCGTCGAGTCTGCGAGGGCCGCCGCGGGTGGGGCTCTCCGCCCGGCTTGGGCTCTGTTTTGTCGTCCCTTTTTATTGTCTCCCTCTTTTCCTTGTTTGCTCCTGGCGGGCGCGGCTGTCGTCCACTCGGGGTGGGCTTTCGCCGTGGCAGTGGCGCGGATGCGGGGGCGGGGGGCCTTGTGGGTGTGGAGACGCGAATCGGGGCGTGTTCCGCCGCCTCGAGAAAGGCGCGCGTGTCGAGCCACCTGCCCACCGCCGCCGCCGCCTCGGTGCACCTCAACACGGGAGTGGAGCCCTCAGAAGCCTTCACCCGCGCCTCCGCACAGGAGGCGACGGACACGGATGAGAAGGACTCCGCCATCGCATCGGTGAGAGATGGCTCAACGACACTGAGTTGCTTGGGTGGTGGCGCTGTGTCAATGTGCGGGTCGTGTGGGAGGTTGCTGGACAGGGGTTCACCCGTAGAAGAGTCCGTCGCACACGCTTCCAGAGGAGATGCAGAACATTTTATAACCTTTCCGCCTCGAATTCTTCTTGTGTTCTTCTCCGTACTTTCTCGGTCACTAAACGATGTTAGACTAGTGCGATCATCGTCCATAAGAGGGGAATTGTTTAGTGACAAAAGGATAGCTGTAGACTGAGGAGAACCTCTCTCCCCCGTCGTCTCCCGCACAGGTGGAGAGCCCATAGAGATCAGATCTAATGAAATAGACCGCTTATCATTCCTTCCATCTGTCCTACTCGGTTGGAGAGCTTCTGATTCAGGGGTTGACTGTTTGCTTGCTGTCAACGTAGCTGTTGTGGTTTCTGTAGCCGTTAGTGCGGATAGGGCTGCCATGGCTTTCTTTTGTACGGCAGCTTGAGCCTCTGTCATAGGTATAGCGCTAGGGAGGCTAGGCATGGATGTGCTCTCCGTTGTCGCACTCCATGTTGGTGATGGCGGTTGCGGGGTTACTTGACCCGTTGCAGCGCAATACGTGTCACAGAACGCGTACCTACGCGTCGGATCCCCCACCAGTGTGCCATCACGTCGGAGAAAGTAATTGCTATCCGCCCACATGGCTGCGAGTTGTCTCAATGCACGTCGTGTCTTGGTGGGAGTACGGGCCTCTCCTTCTTCCTCCTTTTCGTCTGTCACACCTCCGCTTTCCCCATCGCCTTCTTCCTTCCCTGTAATACTTTTTTCCCCCTCCTCCGCCTCCTCCGCCTCACCCTGCGCGGCGGGTATGGGAAGGACGAGCCCCCAATGGCTAGTAGGCACCGAGTTATCAAACACCACCGTGTTCTCTGCCGCATAGAGAGGAATTCCATCCAAACGTGGGCTTTGCCAAAGCAACACACCTGCCGCACCCTCCGTCTCCGCATTGGGTAGACGTAGACAGCAGCGAGTCATGGTCACGTCGCTTCGTTCGCACAGAACCATGTGGTAGAACCCAGCACTCGCTGCGGTGGCCACGCAGTGCGTACGATCAAAAGATCGCGGGGGTTTTCCTCCTCCTCCTCCTCTTATGCTTTCTTCCCCACGTGGGGAACGGACTTGGCGTCCCCAGCGCAGTTCACAACTTGTCAATGTCATTCGGGAACGATCTCGTGTCGTTAAAATACCACAAGCCATTTCTGAGAGTGGGGATAACGGCGATGAGAAGGATGTGTTTCCTCCGCTCGTCGCCTTTTCCCCAAGGAGTTCACAATCCTCCGCGGCGCATTGACCCTGATGGGTGATGACAAGAGTACTTCGACCAACCGGTGGAGCCTCGAGAGTCGTGGAAAACATCCGCAACTGTGCCGCATCCTTCACACAAACCCCGCCACTCAAAACACTACATCGAACAACTGCCCGACTTTTATCGGCCACAATGAGACCATGTCCACGGCAATTCTCCATACCAATGTGTTCCGCCGTTAGTGTGGCATTGTCACGAAGTGCGAGAGCGGTGGCTTGCAGACGAGGTCCCGTAAAGCCACTATTGTAAAGCACAAGAGCTGTTTGATCGCGCGCGGTGAGGGCGGGTACCTCGCCAAACCCCACACCCGTCTCCACACCGCTCGTAGAGCCAGAAAGAAGACGGAACTCACATTCCGATAGTGTGCAGACACCATCAAGACTCACCTCCACACTCGCGTAGGACATGGATTGCAATTGGGGCGAGGCAACGACAGCATTTACACTCGTATTCGCCGAAGAATTTCCCCCTAACGGGGCACCAAAGAGGCATTGGTGAAAGAAAACCTGACCTGCCCCGGCCACAACCACGCGGTTAGTAAACCATACACCATCAAAAACAACCGGTGCGCGTGCGTCGATACGCACGGGATGACGAAAAACTACAGCGTTACATGAACCATCTTCTAGGTTAATATCATGTGACTGTTTTACAGCGGGAATAGCACTACGAATAAGGCAAGGCGCACTATTTCGCACAACAGTGTGTCCATAGAGTCCTGGACTGAGATGAATGCACCGGGAAGAGGCGTTACCACGCGAAAGGGTGTGTAATTGTGCTTGCAGCGAAGTAGAGGTTATTTTCGTCTCTGGCCAACTCGAAGCTGTGCGAAGAAAGTTACGGAGCGCCACCTGTAATGCGGGTGTGCGGTGTGATGCGTGGGTTTCATGGCTAGTCAACCCCTCCACACCATGATGACGCATAATTGCCACACACGTGTCTGCAGTATATATTTAAATATATATATATATATATATATATACTTGTCGCCTTCTGTAACTGCTCCTATGGGAGAGTGTGGAAGGTATATATTGTCTACAATTCTTTTAATCTATGTTCGCCTCTGTTTTAGCTTCTTCGTTATCTTGTCGTGTGTGTGTGTGTGTGTGTGTGTTTGCTTGTCTAGGTATGCAAAGATAGTAGGGCAGGTAGTGATGGCCGTTCCTTCTTTTCAAGATACCCACTTGGGTAACAGAAAACTGTACGAAAGAGTAAAAAATATGTATTAAAAAAGCGAAACATTTCACGAACGAAAAAAAAAAAAAATTAGAAAAAAAAAATAAGAAAAACGCACACACCCATCTATACATATTTTCTTTTTTACAAGTATTCAAAGAAACTATGATACCTTCCACTTTTGATTTCTTTCCATATATTGTGAATACTGTTATATACGCCATAAAAGATTGGTAAAAAAAAATGCATACCCACATTTCGTCTCTCTCTCTCTCTCCATCTCTCCATCTCTGCGAACACCAGCAGCATGAAGAAGAGGGATGTCCCACAAGAAGCATCAACTCCACTCAACGGTATTTCTTTTACTCCCTTTTTATTTTTTTGATTTTTTTTTGAATCTTATTCATTTTTGTCCATTTTCTTCACTCGTCTCGTTTAGTTCCGTTCCTGCTGCTGTGGTTGTTGTTGTTGTTGTTGTTGTTGTTGTTGTTGTTGTTGTAGGGGGAAAATGTTCTTGTCGCAAATTCACCCGTCGCTCCGCCACAATGGCAGCCACCTCCTGCAAGTCTGCCGAGGCGTATGGGGAGTCACGCGTGGGCACAAAACCCCATTGCAATTTCCACGCCGCCCGTCCCTCCCCTGAGGTGATAGACATTCCACTCCCAACCGGTGTGCGTGTGTGCGATCGCTGCGTGGGTGAGGCGTAGCACAGAGTCAACTCCTCCCCTTTTTGTATCTCTGCAATACTAAATGTATGTACATAGGGTTCATACAGGAACTCCAACGGCACCCCAGCCAGGAGGTTATCAAAGACATCAATCCCACACATACTCTCGTCTGTTGCCATGGTGTAGTAGCAGTTCGGCTCCGGGTGGTGATTGAGTTTATCCACCACCGGAATGAGCGTCGCCGCCCCTACACGGCGCGAGAGGATGAGACTCACCCACCACGCGTACTCCTCCCGCGCGAGACGCTGCCGGAGGTACGCACTAAGCGGCATCCCATCCATCTCTGCATGAAAGTAATCCCAAAGTTGCAGGGCGGGACTCTCCTCCCCTTGTCGGGGGGCTTCCTCCTTGGACGAGGATGGGGATTGCAGGAGTCGCACCAACGCCGCTCGATCGAGAAAGGGGAGATTCACACACGGCACAACGGACCGCTTCACATACCGCACATACCCCGCATGGGACGGAAGAGGCGCTCCGCCGCGCAGAGGTTCCTCCGCGGCCACCAACGGCGCCATTAACTCCTCCAAATGCGTAAAAAAGGAGGTGAGCGGATCCCGCGCGGGAGGCGGTCGCGCAAAGAGGACCGCGGCAGTTGGAATACTCAACAAAAACATCCCCGGCGGAATGCGTTGGGTGGCCACAAAGCGACTTCCCTTTACTCCCCTCAGCGTGGGAGGGGAGAGTGTGAGAAACGGGGAGAGCAACGCGTGGAGGTCAAGGCGAGCGCTTTGCACAAAGTCCTCCTCGTTTGTGAGGGGGTTTGAGAGGGAAAGGCGTTCCTCGCGTGGTTTCCATTGGCGTCCGGCGCGGCGGGCGAGTCCGTTGCGCCAATGTCGCAATGCCGCAGCGCCCATTCCGAGTTCGGCACAGAAGAAGTCCAGCACCGCGTCTCCCTCCGCCGCGGATTGAATGGAGGCGGGAAGGGCATTGTTTGTGTAAAGTCGGCGCGTAATTGTTGAGAGCGCGTAGTGAAGATGACGAAGAAGAGGAGAGGGGACGGCCGTCGCAGAGACTGTCATCCCCTCTCACACAAAAACAATAATACACCTTCACTCTTTTTTGTTGTTGTTGTTGTTGTTGTTTGTTTGATTTTGCAGCTTCTTTAATGTCGCCTAAAAAAAAAAAGGAGAGTTTGTAAAAGAATAATTAAATGTAAAAATTAACAATACACAAACGAAAAATGAATACATATTGCACCAATAAGGACACTCATACACCCACTCACAACAACAACAACAACAACAACAAGAGACAATAATCATAAAAAACCACAAATAAACCGGATTTCAAGAAGAAAAAAAAAAGAGGAAGAGTAAGAACAATAATAAAAGAAACACCATAAATCATAACGAGACGGTACGCACGTTTCGATGAAATTCCACTCGTTTACCTTCTGGAGCACAACAGAGACTCTCTCAACTTGAGCAAAACGAAAACTGACTGTTACTGGGGAGCAAAAACACTTTAACATTTTTCTTTGCTCTTCTCGCTTCCCCCACCATCCTACTGCGCTTTTTTTTTTTCACCCCCCTCCCCCTCTCTCTCTCTTTTGTGTTGCTGTTTTTCTTTTAAAAGAAAATTTCATTCCCTTTTACTTTAAGTAATCGAGTATTTTGGAACTGATGTACTTTTTCGGGTGTTTTTATTTTTTATTTTACTCATTTTGTTATTTTTTTTTTTCTCTTTGAGCACAAATGGAGAAACATTCCCATATTTTTTTTTTTCCCTTCTGGTTGTTGTTGCAGTAGTTTTACGTCTTTTTTTTTTCTTTCAATGTTCACAGATACTTTATATATATATATATATATATTCAATTTTTTTTTGGTTGCAATCATATAAAAACATATAAAACTTATTTTTGTTTTTGGTTATGGGTGTGTGAGTGTGAGTGTGTGTTTATATGTGTTTCACTGCGTGTATTTTCGTTGGCTTAGCCTTTCCTCTGGAATTTTTTTTTTTTTTCATTTGATTCTTCACTTTTAATATTATTAAAACAATATAAAAATATACTTTTTTCTTCTTTTTTTTTTTTGCCTTTTATAGGAGAGAAAACATAATGTCCATATGCGATTTAGTTTCGCTCCAAAGCGCTTTTCCATCCTCACCCGCTATTCGTATAGCCCAAGCGGAAACACGGGTGTCACACTCTTGTTTAACTGAAGATAAATTTCTTACGTCAGCTTTCGCCTCCTCCGCCCCCCGCACCGCCAGCAGCCACTCCAACACACGAATGATTCCCTCCTCCCCCTCTTGCAGCGGGTGGTCGGCGCTCCACGGCGCATCGCGGGCGGCGATGGTTTGACAGAGTTGAACGAGACTCGCCTCGCCTCGCGCGAGTTGGGCAAAGGTGCACAAGACACGTATGTACAACGCCCTCCACCCCGCCCCAGCAGCCTCGTGTGCTTTGCCCCCTCCCTTTGTTTTGGGGCGTGTGGCGGGGACGCGTTGCGCCGCCATGCTTTGCAGCACACGCGCAAATAGGCGAATAGCGCGGGCGGGACGGAATGGGGGCGTGTACGCCGTGGACGCGGACGGATTTCGGTGCAGTTGTGTCACACTCTCCGCCAGTCGTCCGCATGTGTGTGGGGGAAGCGGGTGGTTGGGTTTTGCCAACGGCAGAAAGAGGGAACACACCCCTCCCGGGGCGTAGGCGAGGAAGAACTTCTTCATTTTTGGGGCTGGAGTGAAATGGGCCTCAAAAGCCCGCTCATCGAGAATCATGTTTAGCCGCACGTGCACTTCCGTTGGCACGAAGGATTGGGAGGCGGCGGGGGGATAGTGAAGTTCACACAAAACACCCAACGCACACTCCGCCCGCTCCGTCTCGAGGGAGGCTACGCAGAAGAGCGGTGCCACAACAGGACATGCGGCGCGCGTCGTTTCCTCCGTTTCCTCCTTGTCCTCCTCATCATTGCATGGACCTGTCGTATCCGAGGTGAGTATGGCCTCAACAGTACGCGCCAACGCATCTGGCGCACTCCAGTTGAGCGATGTAAAGTTTGTTGTGGCTTTCTGAGGCGTCGCCTCCGCTGCTGTGGCGGCGGTCACACCCCTTTCCCGTTCGTGGCGCATAGAGAAGAGAATATTCGCGGAAGCGCCGGTTTCCACACGCAACGCCAATGCCCACGCCACGGGACCGGTCATGCCGTTTGGCTTGGATGGAAGAAACACACGGGTGGTGCCGCGTGTCGCCTCCTCACACACACACCTTAGTGTGCCCTCCTCTTTCTCCTTCTCCTCCTCCTCCTCCTCCTCCTCCTGTGTGTGGGGGGCGGAAAAGCAGAGGAGCACCGATGCGCCTTCACTCGTGTCGCTTGAGAGGACATGAAAAGGGAATCGCGGGAGGAGATGCGGTGCGGTGCGGCCTTTATGGCCTTTTGTAACGGTGCGCAGGACTTGCTCCGTCCAGTGTCGCCCATTAACATGCGTGTCGTGTTCCACGGAGGGTCGTGGGAGGGCCACGAGTTCGAGTTCCGGCAGCGCCACATTCGTCATGGCGGCTAAGTGCACACATAGCGCAGGTGCACTGTAGGCAACGTCGTCGCTGGGCTCTGGAGGAAGGAGAAGGTGTCCCCAACAACCCTCAAATGGTCCTTTTATAGCGGACTGCATGGCGTCCTCGTAGTACTTTACAGGACGCGGCGGTGATAAGGTGCGTCGACGTTGTCGTCGTCGTCGTTGTCGTCCTGTTTCTTCTTCTTCTTCTCTTTTCCCTCTTTCCTTCTTTTTAGGACTGGCGGGAGCCATGTTAGCCTCCGACTGAAGGGACTTGTTTCCTGTCTCATCATGGCTCACCTTGGTCTCGTCTGTGTGCCCCTTCACCGCGCTATCACTCTCGTCATGAATATTTTCCACGTCATCCTGCGACGCCATTTTTGTATCTGTTTTGCTCTCCGTCTCGTCCTCGGTTTCTGTAGCTTCGTTGACTTTCACCTCGGAATCCTCCGCCTCCGCCTCCGCCTCCGCCGCCTCTTCCTCTTCCTCTGTTTGTGGCTCAGGCTGCTCATCTGATTCCGCGTTCAAAGCGGATTCCTCTGTGGCATATAAAATAAAAGGACCGTTCACCATATCAAGCACTCTGGTCGCCGTTGTCGTTGAAGTGCCGGCACCTGCCGCGGCAAAGGAGGCCGCCAGTCGTCCGCAAGCCAATCTCGCCTCTTTGATACTACGGTTGTACAACTCCTCCCCCAGTGCTTGCATAGAGGAAGCAAACGCGTCAGCGTTAAAGAATGTGGTCAATTGCATAAGTGCCATCATGGCGCTGTACTCTGGTTGCCACATATCCCCTGGTAATGACTCATCTGTCGCGGCAGAATTCCATTTTAAGCGAAGTGTATTCGGCTGTCCGCTATCGGAGACCATGAGAGTGGAGAGTGGTAGGAATACCGTAGAGTATACGAGCGGTGGAGAAAATGGATAATTCGCTGAAAAACTCATAATTAGACGAAGTATTTGACCAGCTAGTGGTCCGTCAGCAGGACTCACATGTATAATCCATTCCACAGCAGACCTATGTTCCGAGTTGGTTGAACCCTTCCCATGACGTTTCTTATTCCCACCTTGTGCAGGGCTACTACTCCTTTGGGAATGGCTTGTCCCGACAACCGTGACGCGAGGAATCGGATGGGACAAGACATACCTCAACTCCTTATTGAGGCGTTGATTAACGGTCCAAAGGCGCCCATCCGACTCCTTGTCTGCATCTAGTTCAGAGTGAGAGTGACGCTTCACATCCTCTGGACTCTTATCCTCGCTGTCTATGCTGCGCTCAGCATTACCGGAATGGCAACTGCAGCAGGAGGGAATATTTAGCCGCACATACTCCAACCGCTCATCCACTTTGCTCCCCACCACGGTCGCACCTCGTGAGGTGAAGGAACGTTTCTTTTCACCTTGTCGTCCGCCTGGACTGGGTGGGACGCTGCTTGATGATGGTGAGGCCTCCGCATGCGTGCGATGGCGTCCAGCCACCTTTCCACGCATCTCCCCCCATTGCTGCTGTAGTGCCGTGGGGGAGAGAAAGGCCTTGAGGTCAATGCGTACACTGTTCTTGGTGTACTTGAGTTGGGACCAATCAATAGCAGGACGCTGCGTCGCTGGTTTTTCGACCACACCCAACTCACTGCCGGAGTCCCCAGTTGCAGCCGTTACGCACGTTGTGTCGCACAAGCTGCTTTGTACAGAAGAAGCTTGCGCCGTTTCCTCGCTTTCTCCCTTCACATTCAGACTGAAACCAACCGGGTTGTCCATTTCATCACCATTGTGATGCTCATCCAGCAGGGTTTCATTTTCCCCCACCTGTGTTGTTGTGCTCGCCATTAAATTTATGTTTGATTCATCCTTGTCGCTATCTGCATTATGCACGAACGTACCTGACTCTTCAATGTGATTCTCTTCAATGTATGTATTCTTCATATGGGTGCTACTTGTTCCATTGTTTTCAAGTGAAGTGTCTGTTACCAGTGTCGTCTCCCTCAAGTTTTCCTTCTTCTCTTCAACAGGAACAGGCAGCACTTCTTCCTCGGCCACAAGCTGAACAACTTGTTCCTTTTCCGTGAGCTTCTCTTCAAAGAGACGTCGAATCCGACGTTCTTCCTTTCGTTGTTGCTGTTTAAGTGCATTTAGTACACGGCGTAGCTCGGGTAAATCTCCAACTTTCTGAAGCTGCACCTTGGAAGGGCGACTAACAGCACCGGAAAGAATCTTCTGTCGGATACTGTTTGCGGCCTCAAACTGTTTCTTCGCTTCTTGTAGTTCGTCCGTTTCGATGGCCATCATCACATAACGCTCAATGAAATCCTCACGGGCACGTTCCGAAAGCGACTTCACGTGTTGCACCACGCTATCCATCTCCGTCTCGGTGTCCCCAACAAACTCCGTCGACTTATTGGATGGTTTTCCCGCCGCGCCTCGACCTCGCTCATTCGCTGCGCGTTTCTTATCCTTTTTATCCCCCAACATGTTTGTCATGTGCTCCCTCCCCTCCGCCTCGGTTCTCACCTCGTCCTTCGCCTTCCCTTTGTTCCCCACCTTTTGAGGATTGGGGTCTTTGTCATGTGTGTCCAAATCCCCATCATGATCCTCGGCGGAGTTCAGAGCGGCTTTTCGTGTCACTCCTTCACCCTTTCCTTCATGTTTTCCCCTTTCCTCCGATGCGTGGTCCTCTTTCTTCGTACTTACGGTCTTTTTCGTGACCATTGGGTCCACCGCATGGACGCTCTTTTCCGTTGATTGGGGTGCGTTGGATGGTGATGGATGGTGGCGTACAGGTGGGAGGCGACCTTGCTTCATTATCTCAAGATCCTCAACCCACAAAGGGTACATATCCACCAATCGTCGCTGCTCATCATCCAACACGCGCAACTCCCCGTTTTCGTACTGTTTGATAAGCGGTCGGGTGCGGTCCATGCGGCGTCGCAACTGACGCATGCGTTGCTGCAAATCCATTTTTTTTTTTTTCGCCTCTCCCTGCAGAAATCTGTTTCACTCCTTAGTATGGACTTTTTGAGAAGTACGTACAATACGCTCTTTCCCTTATTATCGTTCTTTTTCTTTTTCTTTTTTTGTGTGTGTCTGTTTTTTTTTTTTACTTTTTCTTTTTCTTGTATAGTGCGTTTATTATAGTGATAAAAAATCCCGGTATACACGGAGGATATGCGAGCCTTTATTCACAACTCTGCGACTGTTATGAGTGGCTTTGAAGCTCGTTTTTCTTTCCTTCCTTATTATTTGATGGACTCGGCTCGCCAAGGAGAAACTACAAGAGCCACACACCAAAAAAAGATATATATATATATATATGTATGTGTGTGTATAGAGAGCAAAAAAGTGGGAAGAAAAAAAAATGTTGACCAAAAAAAAAAAGGAAAAAAAAAATGTTTCCTTATATAGATAGCTCACCTAAAACAGTGAAAAGTCTAGACTCTACACTCTCTCACTACCCTTGTTTAGCTAAACTTTCCTAAAAAGAGCAGTGCTTAATCAATCAGAAGAGGAAAACGAAAACAAAAGGAAGCAATACTTGTAGGCGTGTATTCCAAAGAAGTGAGATAATAGTACGTAAATAGATATAAAATGAGCAACGCCAGGACATTGGTTGACATGTAAACATACCAAAAAAGAGAGAAACGATGTTTTTGTAATTCTTTTATTTATAAAAATAATTATTTTATTTACTTCTCAATAATAATAATAATAACAACCTGAAGTAAATATATAGAGTAATGGGCACACACAAGTACGAGCACGCTTGATTCAGCCATGTTTCTTCCTTCCTTCCTTTTTTGTCCCTTTCGTCATCCCAAAAGTTGAAATCAATAGCAGTAATAATAATGATAATAATAATAATAATAATAAAAGGAAAAGCACTAAAGGAAAAACATAAAAGGAAAAGCGAAGGTAAGTTTTCGCCCCGAAGCAGAAATAATAAAAAAATTTCCTCACATATTCGCTCTCACTTTCTTTTGAGTTTCCCTTATATATTTTCACATATATTTATGTATATATATATATTCTTCTTCTTGCAATAGATATCAATTTACTTGCACTTCTGTTTCTTCTTTCCTAATTATGGCATTCGTGTGATTTAAAAGACTGCCCACAGATCCGACACGCATACACAAAATGAGAAAAAAAAAAGGGATAAGCATTGGGTTGTTGTTGTTTTTCCGCTTCCCTTCCTGATTCGTTGAAATTTTAAGCAGAGGTCTCTATGAGTGGACCGATAATTGTGCTTATTTCCCATTAATAGCAAGCGAGAAAAGCAAAAGAAAAAAAAAAGCATCGACAAGGCAAAAAAAAAAAAAAGTTTTTTTTTGTCTTTTTTTAAAGGTGCATTAATGGCTACTTGTCTTTCTTTTCTTGCGTTTTGCAACTGCGTTACTCCTTATTTTCTATCTTCTTTGTTGTTGATGGATTTTTTTTTCTTTCTTTTCTTTTCCCCTTGTGACCTCTCCTTTTTCTTTTCTTTTCATATGCAAATATATTAATGGATCTATTGTGTTGTTGTTCTTTGAGGGGAAATGTAAAAGTGAGTGTGGAGGGAGAGCAAAAAAATGGAGTGTGAGGTCGCGGGGAAAACGAAGAAGCCCTCCATTAATAACTGCGTCCAAAGAGAACCCATACTGTCGCCGGTTTATCACAGCTCTTGCAAATGCATGTGCGTCCCTCCACCGTGTCGGGTTGTTCAAACGGAATGCACAGTGTTTTTGCCCCCATACTCGGCGCCCGTGCATCCTCGCGTGCCTCCTCGCTCTGCATCGCCTTGGACTCCTCCGCGCTGTCCTTCTTGACCTGTTCCTCACATTCCATGGCCCCGCACCAAGGGGCGAGCACGAGGCGTTTCTTATTCAACTCCACCGTGAATTCCTTCCACTCCGTTAACCGCGTGGTGTTCGCCCGCCGCAGCTTATCAGCGGCGTTGTACATGTCGGTGTGAATGTCCTCCAGGAGGGAATGCACATTGGCGCAGAGTTTCGCATCCCATTCGAGTCCACACCGCGCACCATTCCATCGGAGGACGAGGGAAAGGCTCTTGGCGGCCAATTCCTTTGGCCCCAACTCCACACGCACCGGGACGCCCTTCACCTCCCAGTGGTTGAAGCGCCAACCGGGGCTGTAGTTGTCGCGCAGGTCCGCCTTGACCCGCACCCCGCCGCGCTTCAACTCCGTCTCGAGTGCCTTGCAGCTGTCGAGGAGGGCGTCACGCTCGGCGGGGGTGGTGTCTTTGGTGATGCCGACAGGAATGATGACGACCTGCACAGATGCCACACGCGGGGGGAGAACCATTCCGCGATCGTCGCCATGCACCATTGTCATGACGCCAATCACACGTGTGGAGAGGCCCCATGAGTTTTGCCACGGGATGAGTGTGGAGCCGTCACTCTTGTCGGGGTCTTGGAAGGTGATGTTAAACATCTTACCAAAGTTTTGGCCGAGATTGTGGCTTGTGCCACCCTGGCAGCCACGACCAATGGCGGCAATGTATGTTTCCACTGTTGTGGTGTAGTAACCCCCCGCGAACTTTTCCTTCTCCGTCTTTTTCCCTTTTACAACGGGAACGGCGAGGAGTTCCTCGTAGACGGCGGCGTACTGGTCAAGAATCTCCAACACCTCACGGGAGCACTCTTCCTCCGTCTGCCAGGCACAATGGCCCTCCTGCCAGAGGAATTCGCGGGTTCGGATAAATGGGGTGGGGTGCGAAAACTCCCAGCGAATGACATTATTCCACATATTCAGTCGTAATGGTAGGTCCCGGTGGGAACGAATCCATTTGGCGTAGTATGGATACATCACTGTCTCACTTGTTGGGCGAATCGCGATGGGGACATCGAGTTCCGTTTCCCCGGCCCTTGTAACCCACGCCACTTCGGGTGCAAAACCTTCAATGTGATCCTTTTCACGTTCCAGACAATTGCGCGAGACAAAGAGGGGGAAGTAGCAGTCCTCAACACCCATATCACGTAGGCGATCACCGAGGAAACGTTGAATGGAGGTCCAAATAAAGAAAGCCCAGGGACGGATAATGTAGCAACCAGAGACATCATAGTAGTCAATCATCTCTCCCTTGGTGATCACCTCCACATACCACTGCGCGAAATTCTCATCCCGTTTGGTCATGATACCCAATTTCGTCTCGCCCGAGGCAGCCGTCGCACCAGCCGCCGCTACAGAGGAAGGAACGGCAGTGGACTGCGCGGACTTTTTCTTCTGAGGCTGCTTTATCTGGGCAGGAGTGGGGGCCGCAGGGGTGGGGTCCATGTCCTCTGAGAAGTCCACAACAACAAATGGGTAGTCCAGTTTCTCCAGAAACTGAATAAGTTGACGGGGCATCACCAGGGTGCTCTTATCGTTACGACACGGGTGCAGCACAAAAGGGATTTCGCTTTCCATAAGTGCCTTGTCGAGCACCACCTTGATATTCTTGTCTTTATTATTTACGAGTGCGAAAGGGGTGACGCTGCCTTGTACAACACCCAACTGCTCACGAAGTACATCCTCTGGAGCGAAGCGGCAATCCTTAATACCCAACGCCGTCTGTACCATCTTCATGCTTGTCTTGGTTATGTGTATGGCACAGACGAGCACGAGATCATTCTTCTTGCTCTTGAGGAACATATTCTTTGTACCAACACACGGCGTGTTGAAGCGGGAGAGCTCCTTATTCGCCTCCTCCACGGTGTGCTTTTCCTCGTGAGAGATGGTGGGGAGTTCAATCCCCAACCCGCGGAGAGTTTCCAACAGCTCCGCCTCTCCTCTGCAATCACTCGCCGACATCGTTCGTATGGACCTTGTAGCGTGTTCCTTGAAAAAGGGAGAAGAGGGGTGACAGCAGCAGTGCCGCCGTCCAGGGTCAGCGAGGGAGAGGAACAATGAGGAGAAAACAAGTGGTGGCAAAGATAGCGTCGTGCGTGAGGTGCGGCGCATTGGCTCATTCATGCGAGTGCAACAAAAACGACGGAGGGCGACAAACAATGGTAATGGTAATGATGTGACGAAAGGCGCAAGGAATGGAATTCGCACAGCTCGTCGCCGCATTGTTGGCCGCATCCTTCGTGTTGTTGCTCCCGATGAAAAGAGTGGAATGAGACACACCCAGTTGCACAATCACCACCTATCAAAGGTACAGCAAGTTGCACAAATAGAGGCACACGAGCAAAAAGAAAAAACAATATATATATATATATATATATACTTTATGTAATATTGACAATAGTAACAATACGACGGGAAATCAAATCAAGAAAAAGAAAAAAGACAACACCAAGTCCTCTCTCTCTCTCTCTCTCTCTCTCTCTCTCTCTCTCCCTTTCTTTATCTCTCCGTTCTAAAAAAATAAATTCAACCTCTTCGTTTTCTGATGTTTTTACTATTTATCGTTGAACTGACAAACCAAAAAAGAGATAGCCTCGCCATTAAAGAAAAGAAAAACAAAAGAAAGGAGAAACGATGTTTCCACACACGCACACACACAACAACAAAAAAAAAAAAAGTATAAAAAGTAGTGAGTCATGAAGAAACAAACAAATCGGAAAGCAAAAAAAAAAAAAGAAATGTAGATCTTTCTTCTTTTCTTTTCTTTCTTTTTTCTGCTGCAAATGTATGCGTAGAAATACATACACAAGTATATATGATACAATTGACTCGTATTGGTCCAAGCTTCTCTTTCTTGTTCTCCTCCACTCACCCTTTCTTCCTTTCCCCTATACATGCAATTCAATGCAGAAAGAGGTATAGCAGAACATAGAAACAAATGTCCCTTTCCACTTTGTTTACTCCTTAGTAAAGAAGCCGAAAGGTATGTAAAGGCACAACAGTAAACGAAGAAACTGTCACATCCTTTTAGTGTCCTCTTCATCTTCTCCTGCCCTTTATATATATATATATATATATATATATATAAAAATTAATAATACTCGTTTTTTTGTTGTTTTTTTTTTGGGGGGGGATGGGTTCTTCGCTTTTTCACGTACTTTGTCAATTTTTCACCTGTCATCAATATTTACTCCTTCCATGGTTTCCTGTTATTCTTTTCTTTTTGTTGTTATGTCATCGCATCAGAGTGAACTTTGTGTCGGACCGCATGTTGCGAAGCTCCTCCAATTTATTCTTCCCGTGATGCAATTGCCACTCAATGCGTGTGACAAATCGTCGTGGGATATCACTATTCTTTTGAAATTCGTCTCGAATAAATCGCCCAAGGTTCTCCTGAGTCGCCTTGTCCTCCAGGCGACGCGTCTCGCGTAGCATATTGCGGTAAAGGCGGAGGACCTCCAACTGCACCCCACTGTGCCGCTGACGCCGCCGTCCTTTGGCGTCCTCCGCGGTCATCTCATGTGTTGTACTTCGTAAATCACCTACACCTGTTGTGGCTGTGGTTGTGACTGAGGAGGAGGAAGAAGAGGAGGCAGACGGTGCGGCCGGGTGGGGAGGGGAGGAGCGCTCGGGGTGCATTGGGTTTCCCACGTAACGCGTATCCCCTGTGTAGACGGCGTCGCGGTACACATTTGTCATTGTGTCAAAAGCAAAACTGTGCGCGTTTCCAGCGCGATCCCGCACCTTGTGGGTGAGGCGGAGTGAGTAACGCAACATTGGGCTCTCACAAGTACTAAAACTTTTGCAACGGATAAAATGACAATATAAAAAAGGCCAAAAAAGGAAAAAAAATGATGTTTATGTAAAATGTATATATTTGAAGTGTGAAGAAGGAAAACCATAAAAATGCATTACAAAAAGAAAAGAAAAAAAAAAAAAACGTCCGTACTGATCTGTTTTGAAGCGTAAGAAAAATACATTTTCTTTTATCCCCTTTTCTTTTTCTGTATTTTTGTAACATTTGTCGGCACATCACTTCACATTTTCTCTCATGGTGCTTCTTGCTTGATAATATATCTCACCATGATGATGTGAAAATGTGAATACCATGTGTAAGCAAGTGTATATATATATATATCTTCGTTTTTTTTTCCGTTTTTTTTTTTCTTATTTAAAAGAGATAGAGGAAGGAGGATCAATCCAAGTCATCATCCAAATCACTTTCCCATTCCCGAAAGGGTGCCATAGGTTCATCTCCTCGCGATGGCGGAGGGGGGACTTCTGCGTTGATGACCGTCACAGCAGATCTACCAAGCCGCAACTCCATGGTGGAGTCCATGTGGGAAAAGCAGGTGCACTCTTCAGCAGGGCTCAAGAGGCGCACCAACACACCCGTACCCGTCATGGAACCACTCTCACCTGTCTTCCCCCGCACAGCTTCACCATGCTGGTCACCACCAATCACATCCGTGTTAGTATTATTACTATGACTGTTGGCGGTACCAATCGTATTCCCAACATTCGTAGAGGGAGTGATTGTATGACTTGTACTATTTTCATGTGTAGAACTATCACATCGAAGGAGGAAGTCCAAATCGGCGTCAAATGCGGCGGCGGCTGTGGCAGACTGTCCGCTTTCGTCATAAAGTCGCAATGGATGACGACTTTGTGCTACCGTGCTCCATGGCAGTAACAGCAAGACGGGGGGGCCAGTAGGTGCAGGACTTGAAATATGTGTCTGCTCCTCTCCTAAAGAGAGAGAGTTGTGGTAGTAATCCTGTCTAATCTTGGACGCTATTTCATGCACCATGTGAGTGGAGCCAAGCCATTGCCATTGTTTCCCTTTAGCCGCCAATTCCTCCGCTAGTTCCCATCGCACAGCTGATAGTTTGGGGTACACCAGAGGAATAGCAGAATCCTCCACATGATCCTGCCAACCAAAGGTGGCAAACTCAGTGTGTGCCCCATCCTCGGTCAAAATACCTC
Organism: Trypanosoma mega; assembly: GCA_030849715.1. Classification (NCBI taxonomy): domain Eukaryota; phylum Euglenozoa; class Kinetoplastea; order Trypanosomatida; family Trypanosomatidae; genus Trypanosoma; species Trypanosoma mega. The sequence goes on along the minus strand of JASANV010001529.1, from coordinate 38,840 downwards.
GAAGAGAATTCAATAGTTGACAATCCCCCGCGCCAGTGGTGCAAATTGGACAGTAGCGCTGATGCATCAACAGTACAGTCCATAAAAGTCTCTGACATGCGCTTTGATCAAGCGCCGATTCCGTCGCTTGCCGATGCCAGACTCCAAAGAAGGCGTGAGAGATAGTTGTGGCTAATCCTGCGCGTAGCCACTCCTCACAGTGTGTATCATGAAGGAGAAGGGATTGAAGTGCCACAAGTCGAAGTCCCTCCGCCACAGCGATGGCGTCCTGTCGAAGCGGGTGGCGCAATAAATGTTGGGCCGTCACAAGCGCTGCACGACCGCTGACATGATGCGACAACGCCGCTAACGCCGCTGCAACGGGATTATCCTCTCTACATAATCCGTGCATGTCTTGCCTCCCATTGGTGTAGTCGTTCCTCTTGTCATTTGCGTGTTGGGAAAGGGAGGCTTTCAAGACGCTCAGTTTGTGAAAACAAGGTTCAGCATCGACAGCCGTGTAATAACGCATAAGCGAGGGTTCCAGTACGCGATAAGCTGTGTTGCGCAAAACAGCAGTCATATCGCTAGGTGTGGCGCCACCAGCGTGCAACGCGGCGCCTTCCGCACCCTCTGAAAGTAAACTTTCCCTTTTTTCCGACATTACTGCCGCCACTAGACGACGCGAAATGCCAGCAAGGGCACGTAAAGCAGCTATATCGCTTGGTAAAAGTATATCTCCACCAATCCCACTGTTATGGTAATTATTATTATTATCATGTGTACTATTTTCGGTGATAGCCTCCAAATGTTTGTTGTTGTCGTTGTTATCAATGTTATTATTGTCTTTTTTGTTTACATCATTCACGCCGTAAAAATAGTCTTCTGCTTGACGAAGAACGCGGCTGCACAAGTCGCGTAGTGCATGAATACGCGGTTTGTGTGGTAACAGGGCGTAACGTTGTGCGGCCGCATCATCCCCTTTACGCAAACGCTGCAGTTCCTCCACGGCATCAGTTAAAACATGACGAACGGAGGCAATAGATAGTCGAAGCGGTGCAGATGGATTTTTAGGTGTAGTCATAAACTCCGCTAATGGTACAATAAGGCGCAGTGCGAGGGAAAGGTCTGTGAAACATAACCGAGGCTCTACAAGCACTATATCCTCCAGAATCACCTCCCCTTGCTCAACCTCCCCATTCCCCATCTTTCCATCTTCCATTGCATGGACCGTGGAAATGACTTTCTTTTTTTGCTTTGCTGTCTCAGCACTAAATGCAACTTCTGTACTAGATGCAGTCATTAATCGTAGCAACATGCGGCGAAACACATCATCGTCTTTAATAGACAGAGCGAGTCGAATCGCACCTGTTGGCATTCTTCTCTCTTCTTCATCATACTCCTCCTCTTTTCTCGTATTCAACTTATCCTCTTTTTGAGATTTAACAATTCGCCAATAACTTGCCCGTACCTCAGCACTGGAATGAAGCAGTGGGTGCTGTCCACGCCAGAAGAGACAGTCAACCACTTTCTCTTCATCCCCCTCCCCTTTGCGTCCTATAGGAATGCGGCGCAAAAGTGAATCTACCGCCTCAAACCGTTCTTCAAAGTCTGCGCCACGGAGAGGCAGCTGTGGGACTAACTGCTCCAATAGAAATTCGGGTGGTGGACGCTTTGGATCGGCCTTTTCCTTAGCACATGTTTTGAGAAGTGGCAACCATACAGCGAGTGGGATGTCGGAGAGGCACACAATCCACTCAACGAGTATATGGCAGTGCGGAAGGACGCGTGCATGGGACTGCGCGATGGGTAACAAAGGTCCAATAATACTCTCCGCAGCGTCGCGGAGGGCATCCCCGTGGAGGCCGGAACGTATAGCCCAGGCAGAAGGGCCCCACACAGCGTAACCCAATCCACACAGACACTCCAGCGCCAAAAGCGGGTGAAGTGTGCCGGCACTTTTGTTGCTGTCACTTTGACCCGTGTTATGGTTACCACTCGTGCTGTGTGAATGGGTGGAGAGGAGTGTGAGGAGTGTGGCGGTTGTGCCCGGTTGGGTGGACCAGTTGGCACCGCTGCGCTGGAAAAGACCACGTACAGAGGCAGAAAGAGGGCTTAGGGAAGGTTTCAACTTCGCCTGGGGAATGTCTGATTTCGTTGTTGCTCCCACATCCACATCGCGGGGTGAATTTTCGTGAGTAGATACCGGCGATGGAGTGTGTACCTGTCGGAACGTGAATGGTGCCAAAATGGTGGGGAAGAGACGCCTTGACACAACACGTCGCATCGAGCGGAATCTCCCCAAAACTCAAAAAAAAAAAAAAATACCTATGCCATTTACGAAAATAGCAATCAGTATTATTATTCAAGCAGAAAAACAAAACACACACACCCACAAAAGAAAAAAAAAAAAGATGCAATTTAAGAAGAAAGGTGAAAGATAATCAGAAAAAAGGAAACACAAAAATGTCATGAACAAATGCAGGTATACTAAAAACACATACACAAACGATAATAATCATAATGATGTCATAAGGAAAAAATATATATAGATCTATATAGATATAAATATAGATATATATTACAGTTTCTTTCTTTAAAAAGAAAAACTCTGCCATATACACATGTGGCTAAACCAAAAAAGTGGACTTGTGCAGTCTACATTCATACAAAACACACGTAACCGTAATCGCATGTATGATAAATTTGGTGTAGCATCATTCCCTTCACCTCCTCCTCCTCTTTTACTGCGGTTGAAATCCTCATCAACTCCGCCCGTTTAAGCTATGCATTCTGGTTGCGTCGCATGATTCCGCTCTACACAGCTAAATTGCCAAGGGATGACTCCTCCGCGCTCGTGAGAGGCTTTTCTGCGACCGACCACGCTGTTGGTGACTCCGATGAGTAACTCGACGATGGTGAGCGCTGCACCACACCCACTGTATTTCGTTTGCTTATGGGGAGTGGGGCAAAAGTCACGGTGCGCCGAGCCCGTGGCGACTGCTGCTCCGCAGCTGGCGGGGTGTGAGGTTCCTCCTCCCGCAACTGCTGCAACTGCTGGTGCAAGAGGCGGAACTTCCGTTGTTGCCCGACGAGCTCATTGCGGTCTGTCCGCACAACCTCGAGTTCCTCTTGGAGGGCAACATGGCGCAAACGAAGATTGGTCGCCCAAGTCACTAAACGACACAACGCTGCGGTCGCTCGAGCAGCCTCACTCAAATTGGACGGGTCACTTTCTATTTCGCCTCGTTCATCTACTTCCACTCCTCCCTTGATAGGTGTTGGTGGGTCTTCTAGTGCGACATCATGTAAAAAGGCCTCTATTTCATCTAAAGCATTGTGCAATGAGGGACCATTGCTGTGATTTGTCTTTACACCATCCGGACTCTGGTCACGATTGAGCTGCAGTACGCGCAGCTGCAGCTCCGCCTCGCGCTCTCGTGCTTCGCGCAGCTCACGCGTCAGGCGTTCATTTTCCTCTGAAACACTCGCCACCTTGGTGTGTTCCTGTCGCAGAGCGGCGGCGAGTTGTTCCTGCATCCGACGCAGCTCAGCCTCGCGTTGGGTCCACTCATCCCGTCGAGCCACCTCCTGCTCATCGCGGGCGAGAAGATTTGTCTCGAGCTGTTCACATTCCACAATCTGTCGGGAAACGCTCTCGCGGAGTTCGGCGCACTCACTTCGAAGTCGCGTCGTCTCCTCACGCAGTTTGTCCCGCTCCTCCTTTGCATTGTTGTCTATGCAGATGTCCGTATTGATGGATGCCTCCGCACAACGCGAGAAAGATCGGGCGTGGGAACGTGATGGTCTCGCTTCCACGACGTTCTTCGGATCCGGACTTGGATTTTCGCTGTGAGCGGTTAGGGTGGCTGTTAGTTTCTGCTCCGCCGCGGCGCAGCGTCGGCGCCAGTATGTCACCTCCTCCCCACACATTGCGGCCCAACCACTGTTGAGAAGGGCACTAAGCGGCAACGCATCCTCCGCATTTTTGGGACCCTCCCCAAGAATCCAACGGCGTCGATTCACCGCACGAGAAGAGGAGGAAGTGGAGGGTGAAGGGTAAGAGTAACCGGATGAAGAAAATGGAGGAGGAGGAGGAGGTTGCTGTTGGTGCTGTCGTTCATGTGCATTAGCTGTCAAGACACTTTTTGCGTTATCCATGACATTATTATTACCAGCATTCGTTGAGAAATGGGGCATAGCAATGGGCATATTTCCTGCAGTGCGCCATTGCGATGGTTGACCCGCTCCAGCTGTAAAAACACGCGAAGAATCCTCACGTTGAAGCGCCATCGCATTCTGTTCGTCTTCGTGCCGTTGTCGAATTGGGTGTTCCGTGCTGCGGTGACTCACATTGATTCCCGCCGGTCGCGAGGACTGCGCGTATCGCACACAACTCTCTGGACGAGAGATAAACTCCTCCCTTTTGTTTCTCCTTTTCCCATTTTCCTTTCGCTCCTCCCGTGTCACCCCCTCCTCCTCCTTCTCCTCCGCACATGGTGCAACATGTTCCTCCACAAAGAGCTCCTCCTCCTTTTGTTTCCGCTGTGTGGACTGTTTCCCCTTCGCTAAGGGATCGGCGAGTTGGAACGGGGCAATAGGAGCGAAATGCGGGGGGGCGGAAGACTCCTCCGCCTCCGCCTCATGCCATCTAACCGGCCCGCTCAAACTGCGCGTGCCAGTACTCCGCCACGATGGGGAGGTCCCTTCTGCTCCAACTGCGCTGTTCGACTCTGCACCTTTTGGGGTACGCCAAAGGGCGTCTTCCGGGGTGTGTGTTTGGGATTGTGCCATGGGGCCGCCGAGGTGAACGGACGGGAAGGACTCATTGCTGCGTGAGGAGGAGCGCTGAATGGGAAAAAGCGGAACCGCAAAGGATGTCGTGTCTGGCGGTTGGGAATCCAACGTCGGTTGCAATCGCAACGAACGCATCACACACAAACACAAATTCACACGAAGAAATGAATAATAGTCTCTGCAACAATCAATAGGATCCAAAAAGAAAACACAGAAAAAGCAGGACTAAAAAAAAAAAGAAATTGAACTACTATAGCTACAAGTCCACCGTTGTGTGTATAATAGCTTGTGCGTCTAAATAAATGAAAAAGGAATTGAGTGGGTGAAAAAAACAAAAAAAAATAGCGCCACGGGTAGAATTCTTCGTTTTGTATTTATTTAATCTTTTCTTTTTCTTTCTTTTGAGTGAAGAAGCGTGTACTTGAAGACCTCCACTCCCTTCCAACTAAATTATATTTATGTATATTTTGTGTATAAAACTAGAGGAGTAATATATAATTTTATAATCTATAGTGTTATGGAAACGCGCAACAAACCTTATACAAGTGAATTCGTCGTAACCAAACTTCTCGTTTTGTTTGTTTACTTATTTCCCAATTTTCTTGTCGATTTTGTTTTTTTCTGTCGTAATTGCTGTGTGTGTCTGTTTTGCCTCTTTCCCTAAGAAAATTCAATCACTCCCTTAAATGCACAAAACCAATATAAAAACCTAAAGATAATAACAAGTAATCGACAAAAAGAAAAACAAATACAAAGAACAAGAGAGGATGAGGAAAAATATATAAACATCAATTCTAAGTAGTCTGTTTTGTACTGTTACAACAACAATATATATCGAGTTTCCTTTATTTACGTGCACCCGCGTGTTAGCACATCATAACAACAAAACAAGGAAATACTTGACCAGTTGTCAAAACGAAACATAACTGCACACACACAAACACAGAAATAGATAGAAACACACACACACAAACACAAACACAATGCAGAGTGAAAAGGGGAACATAAAAGCAGTTGTAAAGTGAAGAAGAAGAAAAGAAAAAGGTCAACATATAAAAGAAAGAAAAAAGAAGTATGCCTATGTGTAATCCTAAATAACTCGCTATTTTCAAAAGAAGTAATGAAAACAACATCAAAAAAAGATGATAAGGAATTCTAACTATATCCCCATGTTTGACCCACACCCTCTCTACTTTTTATGTCCTTCTTTTTCTTTTTTTGCTAATTTTATTCGCTTCCTCTCCTTAGGTTCATTTTCTTCTTCTTTCTCTTCCACTCCATATAAATATATTTCTCTCTCATTTCTGCTTTTTCCTAATTCATTTTTAATGCTCTTCACTTCACACTACTTTTTTTTTCTTTTGTGTGTAAGCGTATGTTTTCACCTTCTAATTTACTTTCTTTTTCATTTCTTTTTCTTTGTTGTTAACTAGGTCCATTGCTGCAGAAGCACATACACAAACAACAAAGCAAATAGAAATCACTTTCACTTGTTCAAGAAAGACGCATCCATTTACACCCCTACTACAAAGATTAATGGTATATGGATTTTGTAACATATAAATAAATAAATATATATATATATATATATATACACTTTTTTAGCAACCATCATATATTATTAATCAACATGAAGAGCATACGTGCATGTCTCATTTCTTCTCTCCTCCTCCTCTCTCATTCCCCTCAATTTTCCTTTCTATCCTCTCCCTCACCCCGCCTTTTTTTTTGTTAAACTGCTCCTTTCGTGTCTCTCCATTACTCTTCGTCTCACCACACACACACACACACACACATATATATATATATATACGCTCATGTGTATTTGTATACTCAATTGTTTGTCATACTAATCCCTACAGGTGCCAATGTTGGCTTTGGTGGAGCGAGTTTGGGGTTTCCTCCTCCAATCCGCTCCTCCCGCCACTTCCTTCGCTGTGTTTGCACCTCCAACTCCCTCCGCCGCACCGCCAACATGGCCGCCTTTCTCCTCCACCACGAAAAGTTTTCGTAGAAGAAACGATCCTCGAGGTGAAAGTCCTCCGTTTGACCTCCATTACTCCACGCCGCCCCAATTGGGGCGTTGGCGTATGGCCAAAACCGAATGCCCGTCTGATCCATCAAACACGTGCGCCACTCCCACTCCTCATCACGGCAAAAGAAGAGGGCCTTGGCGGGTTCCGTCATGTGACACTTAAGAAGCGTCGCGCTCTGCTGCGGACAAAGCCGAAAGCTCGCCTCACTGGCCTGCATAAAGCGCTCCACTGTGCGCACATCCTCACCCACGCAACGCATGGGATTGGCGCGCCAATAGTAACAATCCCGACTCCCATTCACCGCGTCTTGAAGGGAGGGAAGGGCTTGGTACAGCGGCGCAAACGCACGCAGAACGGGGGCGGGAATGCCATCGCGAAAGATGCCCTCAAGAGGTTCATTAAACGCATCCATTGTTCCCAATAATAATAATAATAATAATGTGTGTGTAAATGGAAAACAATTACACAGAGGAAATACGCACACAACAAGAATGACAGAGAGAAAGACGACGACGACGACAACCACGCACGCAGACACAGAGGTGGTATAAATGTGTATTCAAAGTGTAAAGTAAAAAAGGCAAAAAAAAAAAGAAAGAAATACGCTAATCCTACTAAACTTAGGTTTTAAGAAACAAGCAAAAAAAGAGAAAAATGAAAAGGGAAAGAAAGCAACCAAGGAAGAAAACAATGAAACAATCTGAGGAAGCGGACAAAAAAAAAAGGATAACGGAGAACAAAAAGAAACCAATAACCAAAAAAACAAAAGAAGAAAAAAGAACCCACATACGCAAGAAAGAACAAAAAGAAAAATATTTATACACCAATAACGCTAACATTCATTTTTTTTTTCATCTTTACTGCAGTTTTAAGTGCATACGGTGTGCATGTTTCTCACATTGGGGTAAACATAAACCCCTACACTAACCTCATCTCATCTCATCTCTTTCTTCTCACTTTTCGCTCGATCTCCCTCTGTCCTTATTTCCGGCTTCGATTGTTATTCACTTTTCTATATATATATATATATATATATATATATATATATATATATTTGAAATCTCATCATCTTTGGTTTCTGCCGTAGCTCACTGATTCCTCCTTTTGCTTTCTTCACACATAAACATAATAATAATAATATATAATAATATATATATACGTATATGTGTGCAAAAGGTATTTCTACAACATCTGTACGTTCGGTTTTTTACTTCGTTGCCTCCCAAATGATGATTCGCCGAGATTTGGAGATACCCTCTGGAGAAAGGAATCATACAAACAAAAGGAAAAAAATACAAAAGAAACCTCTTTCCGCTCAAACGCAGCTGACGCTAACATCATAGAATAATTATATATATATATATATATTCACTGTATTGGGTTTCATGCACCATGGAATCCTAATCCAGCATAAAAAATATCTTCTTTTTCTTTTTCTCCTCCTTTTCCTTTTTCCTTTTTCAATATATATAACGCCTTATTTGGACATCAGTTCCACCTGTTCGCGGCGGTGAAGGGCATCGAGCAGCGCCTGTTTCGCCGCTTCACTACGCGTTGTGTAAATACGTGCCACAACAGATATGAATAACGTCACACCGTACAGAATGGCGCCGTTAAAACAGGCGCGGGCCTTTTCGTCGAGGTCCCAACTGTTTTCCACAGCAGTAATGTGAAAGGAGACGGCGCGGGCCTGAAACATACCACCAAAGAGAAGAAGATGAATGATCCCCATCAGTGAAAGCACCGCACAGCACGTGGGGCAGGCAGAAGACATGGCACAAATAACAAATCAAACAGAAAACAAAACCAAACAAAAAATACACAATTTCGTGGCTCCTATGAAATCAAAAGGAAAGAAAAGAAAAAAAGAAAGTTACTGCTCGTTCTGTTTTATATGTTAACAGACACTCTTTGAGCCGATAATTTATACCAACACAAACTATTATTAGCAATTTGAATAGAAATGTGCATATTAATAATGTGAAAAAGAAAAAAAAAAGACAGAGTGAAAAAGGGAAAGTATTGAAACAAACAAACAAAAATTCGTATTTTAAATCAATGCAATGCATAAGAAAAGTTCTTCTAATGCAAGTTCATACACACATTAATTTAATCTCTTTTTCCTTTCCTCTGTTCATTTTCTCTCTTGTTGTTGTCGTTTCTTTCTTTGCAACATCTCACCTTTTCGCATTCTTTTTTTCTTCTGCGTGTTTTTTTTTGTTGTTGTTGTTGTTGGTGTTGTTATCGTCATCGATTGAGGCCTCCTAAACGTACATAGGAAGAATGAATGATGATTGAAGCACTATTAGTAAAGAAAAATAAGATAATAGGTGAATGAAAACAAAAACATAAAAATATAAAAATAAAACACAAGTCAAAGCATGCAAGCCTAATATTTTTCTTCCTCTTTTTTTTTTTTCACTAATACAATTTTTTAACCTCAATTTTGATTTTTTTTTCTTTTCTTTCTTGTAGCGAAATATCACTTTTGACTCACTTCCTGCTTTCTCATTGCGTTCTTGGAAAAATGGAATGCCTTATTATTTCTTCTCTCTGTTTGATAAATCTTCTTTTTCTTTTTCTTTTCTTTTTTTTTACTCTCTCTCTCTGTGTGTGTGTGCTTGTTTGGCAGTGGGAGTGTAAAAGAGAACTGAAGAAAAAGAAAATAAACGTAATCAACGAAAAGTAAAAGATATATTAATAGCACAGGAAGAAAGGAAAATGAAGTAAAAACAGAAAAAGGAAAAGGAAAAATGGGATATATAGAAACGGTGAGTACTGTCAAGTGATGTCGAAAGAGACAACAACGTGTTCGTTCTTCGGGGAAATGCGTGTGACAAATTGGGCGTAGAGAAAATAGAAAATAAAATAAAAAGAACGGTTTTGAATTGAAAGGTGAATGAGAGTGAAGATAAATAGAGATATATGTATACAAAAAGAATACGAATTAACTAAAATGTATAAAAATTCATTTTGTTCTCATTCATCTCGGCTTCTTTTCCTTTCTGTTCCGTTTAGTTGCTGTCAGTTTTTTGGAGGGTGGTTTTTCATACCTTAATTCCTATTCGATTTTCTATTACAAGTCGCTCTTCGTCTCTATCTCAATTCAGTCCTTCTTTTTCTTATTGAACTCCTTTTTTTTTTTTTCGCTCTACACATAATAACCGTCTCGCTTCAAAATAGATGTATCCCTTTTCTTGGTGTTGCTGCTCTTTGCATTGGTGTGCAAATACATCGGCTTTAGAAAACATCACACGTAAAAAATGCTGTTATGGGGACTTTCAATAGTTTTTTTTGTTCTTTTTATTTCCAAGTAAAAAAAAGAACAAATGAGAAATAAATAAATGTACGCACAAAAAAACAAACAACACAAATAGGAGACTCATTCATTTGTCATTTCCCATATTTTCCCTTCCTCAACAAATATATATATATATATATCTTCTTTTCTTTTCATATATTTCCCATTCCATGGTGCAGCTTTTTTACTTCGTTTGTTTCGCTGACATTTTCTGGAATGCTCAACATTCTCAGAAGCATGCATACTAATTTTACTTCCATTTCTTTTTTTTTTTGATTTATTGGTTGTAAATATATATATATATATATAATACTTTACTTTTTGTTTTCTTTTTCTGCAGAAAGAGATTCCTTGGCTTCTATTGTACAGCCTAATTTCTCTGCTGTCACTCTTTTTTTAGGGATTTGTGTGTGTGTGTGTGTGTTCTTTTGATCCCCAGAGCACGCCGCGTTCGTTTCGACACACATATAGACACACTCAAACTTTGATGACCTCCAATGTTTATCACGATTTCTACATTCTCCAATTTATCGCTCTTCTCTTTCCTTCTTTTTTTTTTTTGTTTTCTTTTTGTTGTTGTTGTTTTCGTTCGCATCCACGTTTATACTCTTACTCGCTCTTCCTGACTCTTTCTTGTTCCTCTTTTCCCACTAATCGTTCTTTTCCTTACTTTTTTTTTGTGTTTTTCTCCTTCGCTTGTTTAGTTTTGTTTCTCCTTTCTTTCTCCTCTTCTTCTCATGTAACCCACCTCTATTGTATCGCTGCAACATGTTATTTTTTATTTTTTTTTTGGGGGGGGGGGTGTCTGTGTGTGTTTCCTGGTTTATGCAACTCAGGCGAGAAACCAAACACACATATGTATATACACACACATGTTTGCACGAACGTGTAAAGTAGAGAAGAAAACAAAAAAAAAAAAAACAGTCTGTGAGACGGAGAACGAGTAAGAAGAACTAAAAGAATAAAATAAAAATAAAAAGGAAAACAGATCCCAACAAATAAAAAGCGAGGCGGGTTCCTCTACACCTCTCATTCCGCATTAACTGTTGGCATATGCAGCAACGTGGAGACGGATCCTCTGCAAACGGGACACTTTGGTGTGTGTCGCATTAATTCCTTTGCGCAATCCTTACAGAGGCACATGTGCCTACACGGCATGACAGCCGTATCTTTTGGCATAGTAAGGCAAATTACACACAATCCGTCCTCATCCTCCTCCCCGTCGTGGGGGGCGAGGGTGTCCCCAATGGTCACCTCCGGATTACACGCCCCCCCGGCGCTCTCGCCGTCCACTCCGAAGAGGTTCTCCACCACATACGCCGAATCCCCTGTTGTGATGACCTGACTGATGACGCGGCGCTTTGGGTTCTCGGCGAGGTCCACGGCGGTGTGCTCCGTCTGCTCGACAATCTCCTCCGTGGCGGTGTCGTTGCCGTCGGCCTTGCGCAGCACCTTGGTGCGGTACCGCAACACAACCACACACGGCTGTTGCTTTGGGTAATGCTTGTTATACACCCGCTCCTTCTCCTCGAGGCGGGAGACATCAATCTTGACGGCTATACCTTTATTCTCCAACGCCCCTTCCACGGAGATGCGGGGGGGCTCCATTTTGGGTTTATTCGGCATGTAAAAGACCTCTCCATTCTTAATGTACTCCTTTACTCCGCTGTGGACCTCATAGGTGAGGGAGGGGCATGTGCTCGTGACGGAGAAACGCAACTCCCCTGTTAAGAGGTCAAACTTCACGGAGGTGGCATCAATCGTGGCGAGCATCTTCACAATTTGTCCCTCCTGTACGCCGCGTTGGTTGGGGTTGGATGAGGCATTCGCATTGTTTGATCCATTCGTCTGCTGCGGCGTCTCGTTAGTGGGGGGTGAGACATCCTGTTGCTGTTGCTGTCCGCGGTCTGTGGGTCCTGGGTTGGAGGGCCCCGCGCTAATTCGTTCCTGTGGATGTCGGTTGTATTGGTTTGCTAAATGCGGCGGCATGTTTTCCGGTGGCGATTGGGCATCGTTGCGTCGATGGTTATGCCGTCCGCTACGACGCTCTCGCGAGCTGCTTGCTCCCATCAAAGTGTGCCGGTGCTCCGCGCGAGAAGGCTCGTGTGACTTGGTTCCTGAGGTGCGGCGCAGCTGAGTGAAAACAGCTGTCCCTTTTCTACCAATCTGTATTTGGGTACACATGAAGTACAAAAAATAAAATAAAATAAAATAAAATAATAATAATAATAAAGAAAAAGGAAGAAAAAGGGTAAATAAAAACACAAGAAATAGCATCAAAAGATATGAATTTACATATTTTCGTATTGTCTAATTTAACTAACCTTTTTTTGTTTTCTCAATGTATATGTATGTATAGATGTACTAACTAACAACATAATGCGGAGGAACACTGTTAAAAAAAAAAAAATTCACACAAAAAAAAAAACGAACAACACACAGAGAATAAATACTCTGTACATTTGTGTTCATCAGCAGAAGAACGCTAACATGGTCACGAGTATACATGACTGTGACTTTGTGTGTGCATGTATTTAAAAATATATGACCAAAAAAAGAACAAACAGACAAACAAAAAAGTATACAGACAATGAACGTATGAAAAGAGTAGTATATCTTTATGTATACGTACATACATATATATATATATATACATATATGTACATACAAGTGTATGGCATTCTGTCAACTTTCTTCATGTTCGTTTCCTTCTCTCTCTCTCTCTCTCTCTCTTTTTTTTTTTGATTTCATCTTATCTAGGAGTTTCTTTTTTTGTTTGTTTGTTTGTTTGTTTTCTTTGTCTCTCCCTCACACATCTTCCCTTTCCTGTTTCTCAGTCTACTTCCACTCTATCTATATCTCACTATCTTGTTTTTCTTTTCTTTTTTCGTTTATGTATGTATTCTTCTTCCTCTTTAAGGGTATGGTAAAGGCTACAAATAGCCATAATGTCGTACAGCTGTTCCTCCTTGTCGAACTATTGGACCTCGTGCCACAGAAGTGGTCCGGCGCGATGTACTTTGCCCTTGCGACTGCCGCGATGTTCTTCGCTGTGTTGTTTGTTGACGTGTTGTTGCGCTTTGTCGTTGCGTCGCCATGTGTGCTTTTACGGCGGCAATCTCCTCCTCAAGCGCCGCAATACGCCCCGCGTCGAGAACATTGTCCACAGCAAGTGAAGGACTCGAAACCATTGGTGCTGTTGTCATTCCGGTTCCGGTTGCATTGGCAACATGTGTAGCCGAGCTTGGACTAGATTGAGGACGCGGATGAGGATGTGTGTTTGTGAGGGGGTAGTCGATAGCGGTGCGGTACGCCTCGCGTAGTTGTGCCTTGAGGAGGGAATTCAAGTCCACGAGAGATTGTTTCTCGCTCACCATCGATTCGGCCTCGCGGCGAACGTTGCGCAGTTCGCGCAGGGCCTCATCGCGTTCTCGAATGGCATCATGGAGTTGCTGCTCTAATTGCGCACATTTGCGGCGCCAGAGTTCCGCCTCACGCAGCAGCACGGCGTCTGTTCCGCCGTTATCTCCTTTTTTACGGCGTCGCTTTTCCTTTTCTCCCTCTCCTCGTCTTCTACCCCCAACATCCCCAGTCGCTAAAAGGACAAGTGAGGAAGCGCTATCACTATCATCGCTATTATCGCTATTAAATTCATCACTATCTTTGCCCTTGCTGTGATTCCGATTCTTGTCGTCGTGTTGATGGTGTGGGTGAGATCCGTGGCGAGACTCGCGGAGGGCGCTTCGCATGCGATCATATGCGTTGCGTGCGCTGCGGTACTCCTCGCGCAATCTAGCATGGGCAGGGGAGTCATCCCGGAGTATCTCCCGCTGGTATCGCGCCACCTCCGCCGCCTTCTCATCGAGCATGGCACGCAATCTTTCTGTCTCGTCTCTGGCGCGTCGAAGTTCGTCCTCCAACTCGGCTGCCCGCCGCTGCGTCTCGCGGGCGGCACGTACGGCGGGATCGTTCTGCAACTCCGTCGTAAAGGCAGCGACTTGTTCCCGCACCGAGGCGTTGGTGCGCTCGAGCTCTAACACGCGCTCCGTCAGCATGGTTCGCTCTCGTCGCAACGCCTCCAGCACCCCCGCCTCCACCGTCACGTGCAATCCCCCAGCCACCTCCGCCACCGCCGCCGTAGGGGCGGTTCCCAGCCCAGTGATTGTTGCAGCGGACGTGACTGGTAGGACTTGCCGGAGTCGCTGATCTTCCCATTCGCGTACTTGTGTGTGGAGTACCTCGCGGGCGGCCTCACTGGCGTGCAGCTCGCGGGCAAGTCGGGAGGTCTCCGCCGCGGCGCGCTGCGTTGACTCCTCGTGAAACCGCCGCTGCCGCTCCAATTCCTCCCGCTGCGCCGCCGCCTCCCGCCGGAGGTCCGCCTCCCTCTCCCCCGACGCCCGCCGCTCCGTCTCGAGCCGCTCCTCCGCCGCGCGCACGCGTTCCGCCGCCGCCGCTTTTTCCGCCGCGCCGCGCGCCGCCTCCGCCGCCTTTTCCGCCGCCGCCGCCTCCGCCCGCTCCGCCCGCGCCGTCAGCGCCACCACCGCGCCGTCCGCCTCCCGCCGCACCCGCCGCGCCTCCTCCGCCGCCCGCTCCGCCGCCGCCAGCCGCCGAACCGCCGCGCCGCCGGCGCTATCCGCCGCCGCCAGCGCCACGGCCACCCGCTCGGCCGCCTCCCGCTGCGCCGCCGCCGCCCGCGCCGCCGCCTCCTCCCCGGCGAGGCGCGAGGCGAGAAGGCGCTCGTGCAGATCCGACCCGCGCTGCTGCAACCGCTGCGCCTCGTGCTGCGCCGCGTCGAGCTGCTGCTGCAGTTGGGACACCTCCCGCGCGGCGTCCAGCTGCTGCTGCCGCTGCGCCTCCCGGCACTCGCGCTGCGCGGCCTCCAACGCCTCCACCTGCGGCCGCCATCGCCGCTCCGCCGCGGCCACCGCCTCCAGCTTGGCGTCGTCGAGGCTCTTGAGGCGGCCGAGGTGCGCCTCGTGCAGGCGCTGCCGCTCCGCCTCGAGTTGGACGGCCGCCTCGCGTTGCACCACGTGTTGCGCCTCGGTCGCCTCCCGCTGTTGCCCTTCCGCCTCGCGCAGTCGGCGCTGCAACGCGTCGCGCTCGCGCTCGAGCCCTTCCACCCGCCCCTCGGCGTTCGCGGCGTCGGCTTTTTGGCGGCGCAACTCCTCATACACGCGCTGCAGCTGCGCGGCGGCCTCCTCGAGCGCGGCGTCGCGGTCCTTAATGAGGTCATAGTTGAACTGGTAGTCCTCCTCCGTCTTGCGGAGTTGGGCACGGAGGCTGGCGAGCTCCTCCTCGCGCCGCGCCAAGGTGCGCTCGAGCGCCATGATGCGCCGCTCCACGACCCCGCGCAGCTCCAACTGCTTCTGCTCAATCGCCGCGTACTCCGCCGCGGTGGCCGTCGAGAGCGGGGAGGTGTCATCCGTCGCGCGGTCCGACCCCGCGGCGCCCCCCACACCAGGGGCCATGGGACTCCGAATGACAGCGCCGGTGCCGACGGGGTTGGGGCGTCGATGCGGAGAGGAGGAGGGGGGAGAAGGGGGGTGGAATGGCGGGGGCGGCGCGAGGGGTGGAAGATCCGCCCCAACAAAAGTTGCCATGGGATTTCGCACAGGGGCATCAGAAGCACTCAGCCCATGCTCCATTCAAACTCTAAAAATGAAACGCAGTCCAATAAGGTATAAATAATGAAGAGGAGAAAAGGTCCAAAAACCTGGATGTGCGTCGTTTGTTGATGTATAAATATATATAAGATAATAATAATAACAATAAAAATCAAGGGCCTCTTCTCTTCAAAAAAAAGAAAAAAAAAACTTCAAATGTGGTGCTAAATGCAACAATTCTAATTCTTCTGGTCCTCTATAATATACCTTGTCGTCTGTACCTTTTCTATTTCTTTTTTTTCTTTTTCCTCTTGTTGTTGTTATTATTGTCAACTTTTGTTTTACCTTGGTTTTCTTCTGTGTTGGCGCGTGTGTATATTCTCGTATTAAGCCCACTTGTCTCTTTTGTTTTTTGCTATGATACCTTCTTTTGTGTGTGTGTGTCGTTATTTGCCTTTTCAAAAGGCGACAAACAAACAAAAAAAGAAGTCACGCCAGCCTTTTTTTTTTTTTACAACAGACTCAATTACAGCACAATATATACGTATATATATATATATATATATATATATATATATATATATATGATAAGTAGCGAAAAAAAAAACAAGAAATTGTACAGAAGAAAACAAATAAAAAAAATTGAAGCTGTCAAGGGGTAATAGCAATATACCAAAAAAAAAAAAAATCAATACAACAAAAAGAATACATTCATACATAAACGTATTTCATAACAGAAAGTACGAATAAAAAAAAAAGCAATAAAAACTCAGAGAAACACTACACGTTTGATACCCATGAGAACAACAGCGGAGTTCCCACTCTGTTTTTTGGTGTACTCAAGGAAAGAAGCATACACACGCGGGAAAGAAAAAAAAAGGCATTTCCTTTCAGTTACACCTGATGTGGATTTCTCAAGTGGATTTAAAAGAGAAGAAAAAAAAGCACACACACACACACAAACAACAAAAGGATAGAAAAATGTAACTTATGCCTAAACTGAATATATATATATATATACATATATATATATATATATGAACAACCACAAAAACAAAAGTATCGTGACTTTTAAAAACTTTATTTTTGTTTCCTCATCTTTTAATATTCTTTTTGCTGTTGTTAATCGTGTGCCCGTGTGTGTGTGTAGGCGTTGGAGAGCGTCACTATTCTTTTTTTTCTTTTTTTTATGCAGCCCCTTTGCTTTTTTTTTCTTTTTTGACTTTGTATGTAATTATATATAAATATATAAGTATGTATAACGGTTCTCGTTCTTTGTCCGGCTCATTAGACCGTTTCTAGTACACCATCTGGAATTCTTATGCAACTTTTGCTCTCTTTCGTACTCACCTTCTCTTTCGGTCGCATTTAATCTTTCATTTGTTTTTCCATTCCTCATCACTTTGCAAGTTCACTATTATTACTCTTTTCTTCCTTATTCAACTTCTTCCCTCACTCAAAAATCCAAACTGAAAACGCAGAAATCCAACATGCACAGCATCCACATAAATAGAGAAGAGCATAGAAACAACATTCATATGAACAATAATATAATGACAATAATAATAATAACATAATCGAGTCCACGAGAGAGAGAGAGAGAGACAAAAAAAAAAAGGAAAACGAACAAAAACAAAAAACAACGGAACACCATGGAGAATTTGTCTAACAAGCGCATCCCCTCTTTTCCTCCTCCGCCGGTCTTGTTGGGGGCTCTAATCGCCGCATGCCGCCTCGCCCCGTTCCCGCCCCTCCGGTTGGGGACGCGGTGAGCCCGTGCTCGAGCAGTTTACGCGCGAGTTCAATAAACACCTCCTCCACATTGTGATTATCCTTCGCGGAGGTCTCAAAGAATCCGCTGACGCCCTCCTCCTGCGCCAAGGCGGCCCCCTCGTCATGCGTCACCTGCCGCAGCGACTCGAGGTCGCGCTTGTTGCCCAGCAGGAGAATCGTTAATGTCGGGTCCGCGTTGGCGCGCAGCTCGCGTATCCACGTCTGTGCCTTCTTGAGGCTATCTGCGCTGGTGATGTCGTACACCACGAGCGCCCCGCACGCGCCGCGGTAGTAGATGGGGGCGAGGGATCGGTAACGTTCCTGTCCGGCGGTGTCCCAAATCTCATACTTCACGGACCCCCCGGTTGGGGGCGGGACGGCCACACTGCGGGAGAGAAAGGCGGCGCCAATGGTGGTGTCTTGGTTGGGAAAGAACTCATTGCGGGCGAAGCGGAGGGCAATGGAACTCTTACCCACCGCCGACTCACCGAGGAGGACAATCTTGGCGGTGGCGGTATCCGTCTTTTTGGGGGCGGGGGGGGAAGAGGACATGATTCGACTCAGCTTTATCCTTTTTTTTTCTTTTTTTTTTTATTTGTTAATGCTGGTTGTTTGTTGTTTGTTTGTTTGCTGCTTTACCTTGTCCTTGGTATTGTTGAAACTCTTTGACTTGTACAAAACTGTTAATTTTGATCTCGTTGACTTTGCGTGTGCGCTTTTCTCTTTGCTGTTTGAGTACACCCAGAAAAAAAGGATACGATACTAAAATATGGCATAACATCACAAAAGAAGAAGAAAAATAATAATAATAATAATAACAATAATAATAATAATAATAACAATGTAACACACTCGCATTATGATACTAAGATAGAAACCACACAAATTGGATACATATATAAATATATGTAAATTGTAAAAGCAGAAAGGAAAAAGTGTAGACGTCATATGTACTCAAAGAAGGACATCTTCTCCGGAATGAGTGGCCAAAAATAAGCGATTACCTCACTTTTCTACACACTTCTTTTTTCTTTCTCTCTTTTTGCGGAAAATTATTGAGGAATGAAATAATAATAATAATAAATGTGGAAATAATGAATATAAATAAATAGTTATGTATTCATATAACAAGAAATATATATGCGTCTTATTATATATCTCATATGAAATACGCAAACACATATAAACCAAGAAGCAGTATCAAATAAAAATAAGAAAAATAAAAAAAGCACCCACACACGCATACAAATATATATATATATATATATATATATATATATACGTATATATATAATTAAATACATATACATGTATATATAACAAGAACGAGTTGAAGCGACGCATCCTAAACACCGCATGTAGAAAGAAATTAACCACATAGAATGATATTCAATAGTAATAATAATAATAATATATATATATAGAAGAAGCAAACGAACCTAGAATAGAAAGTCACACAGAAAGATGGAAAACTTCATTGCTTCAAGCATAATCAGAAGCACTCAACCCTTGCTTTGAAGGAAAAAGAGAAAATAAAACAGCAAAGGAAACTAAAAGCAAAAGAAAAAAAATCTAAAAATATAGCAGGAAAAGTGTACGATGCAAAGAAGGACATAAAGAAATGGGAGAGTGAACACATACAAATGAATCAATATGCATATGCAGCATACATATACACACAACACATACAAATATGCATGACGGAAAAAGTTATTCATTTCTCTACGTCACAGTACATGGTCCCTCACCGGATTTTTGCTTTTTTTTCTTATCCATCTTTTTCATGTAACTGTGAATTTCACTTACATCCTTCACCGTGATGGTTCCTCTTTTTCCAACAAGTAGAATACTTCCATCCTCGACCCCAATGTCACTCAGTGTTTTTGTTGTGTGAGACTCCCCAAGTGGTTGGAGACGCGCCACCTCCTCCTTGTAGGCGGCGGGTTTTATGTGATAGACATCCCACACACCCCTCCCCGCCGCCACCTCCGCATTTTCCAGCGCTGCCTGACTAAGCATACTATCCCGCGCGCGCGCCACCACGACGTGTCGAGAGAAGTGCATATAAAACGGCCGCACCCCCATTTCCCTTCCCATCACAACAAGTGGTGTGACGGTGTCGGTGGGATCGGAGGTCATTTTCCCCAACGCGGTGTGGCGTGTGTTGCGCGGCGCGTACAGTACTCCCTTCGCGGCAAAGACAGAACACATTTCCTCCGCACCGCTCGAGCGCCGCTTGGGGTGTTGTCTTTCCGGTCGACTCGATGACGTCCCGCTCGGCCCACGCGCCAAAACGGCGTTGGGGCAGTTGTGGCTCTCGGGGAGGCGGTGACCCACGCAGAAACCGCCCGCGCAGTGCGGGCAGCGAAGGGTGACATGGTTTGCCTCCCCGCAACCGCGCACGCCGCACGGCTTGAAGGCTTGACCGGATGTCAATGGTGTGGAACGGCTTTCTACACGCCCGGGGCGATTGGAGGCCGCAAAGGCGGGGCAATGGTGCTCCAACGCAGCGGTGTGGTTGGCGCAGAATGTACCGCCGCAGTGCGAGCAAAGAGAGGCCAGGTAGTCAACCTGCTGGCAGTCCTCAAAGGTACAGCGCTTTAGGTTGTCGTCCAACTCACCAACCTGCATGACGTCTTGTGTAATACCGTTTTCTGGTCGGTGTTGTTGTTGTTGTTTCTGTTTTTTGCTTTCTATTATATATGTAAATGTATAATTATACACAAACAGAAAGTAGAAAACAAAAAAAGAAGAATTCTTCTCTTTTTTTTTTTTTAGCTTCTATTTATATCCTTTAAGTAGAAAAAAAAGGGATACAGGAGAGCAAAAAAAAAAAAAATGTAAATACATATATAATACAGAAACAAAAAAAAAAGTGGGGAAAAATATATGTAAATGCCATTTACAAGACCTGATCAAAACGGTCTAGAGATATCAAAAGAAAAAAAAATGTATATATATATATGTATATATATATATATCCAATTAAACAGTGAATGCTAGTAGCTTTTCCTTTCGTTTATTGCAGCTCCGGCACAACAAGCATCTTGCCGGATCGTCATCTCTTCTTTCTTTCTTATTGTTTGTTTATGTTATCCAGTGTCATTCTTTTCATGACCTCCTTTTAGTCGATTTTTAGCATCAAAGTACCATGTACTCAACCAACACTCGTATGTGCGCACAAAGAAACACATTAAACGATTCTCACACTACCATCACCACTAATATAACCATCTTAATCTTTTCATTCCGACACCTCCTCACGCATCCACTATATTTGTCTGTTGTACGGCTTGCAGCATTCGTAAAATGCCATGTGCGCGCAGAAACACACACACACACACACATCTACCCCCCCCCTCCCCTTCTCAAAAAAAAAAAATGGCAAATAAACAGAGGGAGCAACAAGAAATAATGATAAATAGTAACTTCAAAGAAGATTTCCACTTTCAAGGTTCTCATACGGTGTTTGGCACCCCAACTCCTGTCTCTTCTCCTAGAAATGCCAAGAGCCCAAAGCTTCGCAGTGAGGCATCCACAGCCAGCTCGAGTTTTGCGGCTGTGAGGGTTGCGCTGAGCCACCACGGCCCAACCGTGTCGGCCAGCCTTCCACCCACAAGGCCGAGAAGTACACCGCCCACGTCCACGCCGGCGGTGAGCAGAGCGTGCAGCTCATCCGCCGTCGGTTCTGTCCACTCCTTCGCGACGAGAATGTCGTGCAGCGGTCCGGGACGCGCAAAGGCTGTCTCCCCCTCGGGCGAAGCCTGTCGCAGTATCAGACGCCAATAATCCCGCAAACTGACGAAGCCGTTGGTGAGCAGCTCCTTCAACACGTTGGGGTGGGTGATGGCGCTGAGGATCATTTTGCGTCGTCGCATCGCCGGGGCGAGGTGCGACGCCGCCTCCACAACCGCCCGCCAGCGACAAGGGGCGTCGGCGAGGAACTTTCCATCATACGCCTCAAAGGCACGTACACCAACGGAAACGATCTCTACACCGGGTCCCTTGTACGGACGTGCCTCGAACAGCGCGTGGGCCGTTGCTGGCGTGGCGAGAACGATACGTCGGCAGGGTCCACCGTTGGGGTTCAAATGATACACTGGTACAAGACCACATCGTTCCTGCGCCGTGTCCCATGGTTTACCTAGTGTGTGGTACTGAAACACATCCGTATTGTTTCGGTCAAAATCATAAAATTCTGCTATGCAACGCCACACCTCATCATCCCGTCTCACAGGCGCCCATAGCTTTGCTTTAGTCCATTGATTGAGCTTTTCACGCAATGCGGTCGGTGGGGTATAGTCTGGTGGCATTGCACGTTTACGGAAAGCGGCAACAAAGAAACCACCTGTGTCATCACGATGCGGCAAGACGCGCAGCACTTTTCGACCATCATATGTAGATGGTAAGACACCACGTTGGAGTTCGTCAGTGTTTGGTGCCAAGAGTCCACCAATGGAGTGCAACACCGCCCCGGAGTCCCGTAGTATAGCATTAACGTCTATCAGCTCTACTGTATCATCAAAGAGTTCTAGTGCCGCACAAACCACCTCCTCATCTTCCTTAGGATTAAGGCTGCAGGTGCTGTAGACGAGGACTCCACCAACGCAAAGGAGGTCCAGACCGCGTCGTAGAAGTGCTTTTTGGGTCGGCACAAGAGAGGCGACGTATTGTGGGCTCCATGAACTCGCCGCGGTCCGCTCTTTTCGTAGTGTCCCATCTCCGCTGCACGGCACATCACAAATAATACGGTCAAAACGCCATTCAGCATATCCCACCATCCCAGTACCTGCAGTCGTGCGAGCCCCATTATTCGCATTCGTCTTATTATCATTTTTACTCATGTCGATACCATGATGATTTTTATTATCTATGCGAAAGAATCGTGGCCACTGTACGGCGTCACACCGTGTACAAATAGCATTGGGTGTATGATACCGTTTCAACCGCGCTGGTAGCGTCTGCGTCGCTTTAACGCGATTCTTCTCATTGATAATCATCACACCCCGTGCAGTCTCTGCCTTCCCCCATCCTTGCTGCAGCATCGCATCAAGCGACTGCAGTGACTTACTGCCCGGCGCGGCACACATGTCAAGCACAGCGTGGTGTGGTTGAATATCGGCGACGAGCACTGGAATAGCAGAGACAACTTCTTGAAAGGAGACAGCACTTGCGGCGTGTAATGTGCGACAGATGTACTCCACTCGTGGAACGGAATGGTACAACTCGTGACTGCAACCAAATAATTCCGCGCTGTTCGGCATTGGTGGCGCTATAGATCGCAGCACCGCACGCACATCCTCGTCGTGTTGAAGAAATTGCAGTGCTATATGTCGCAGAGCTCGCTCGCTGCGATGCACCCGCAATGTCATGGGCAACGGGACAGCGAGAACAGCAAGAAACTGCCGCCATTCCTCTTCCACATCTTTTTTCACTTTTTCCTCGTTATTTTTTAGCTCCTCTTTCCCCGCGACAGGGGTACCTGAGGTCTCTACAAGTGTGGCAAAACGCTCCCCTCTGTAATACATCACCAGTGGGGAAGACTCATCAATGGGCATAGCGGCACTGCCTGCGGCACGGCGTCGCTCGTGAATATTGACAGGACCAATAGCTTGACTGATGGCAAAGCACAACTCTGTCACATCAATACAGTCGTCGGTGGACTGGCTACGTGGCACACGGCGGGCAATGGCGAGGAGATCGTGCGGCCCCCCCTCACAGGCCTCACCAAGTTCAGCACACAGCTTGGCGAGGCCAGCACCCTCAAGGACGAGAAGAGTGCCGTCTGCGATGGGTCGATGCGTTGCAAAGGGCTCAAGAGAGCGGCGCGGCGCCGCAGGGTCATCACGCGGCTCAACACGGTCAACAAGGGCAGCCAATACGGGCGGAATGCTCTCACGCTCCCGCTTGCGACGCATTTCACGACGTTTCATTGAAAACAATGGAAGAAGTACCCAGAAACACACAAGCAACAAAAAGAAGTTTATTTGTAAAATATATGTGCAACGGAGATATGTGGGGAGAGGAATTAAAGAAAGTCTCTTCCTACGCTTCGATCGAACAAGGGGAGAAAAAAAGAAGGGGGAAAAAAAGAATAAAGTTAAAATTTTAAAACAAGAAATGTTTCAAAAAGCACAAAATGCATACATTTATATATATATATATATATATATATATATATATATTGTGAAATCTTACTTTGTTATTCATTAAATTTAGTAGTAATAGTAGCTGTAGTAATAGTAGTAGTAATCGTGATATGGATCTTCGTGCTGTAGCTGTCGCTTAACAGCGATGCGTTGCTTGTGTAAATTTGGGCGTCGATGTGGCGATTGAGTTCCTGACTCTTGTCTACGAATAATCAAATGCATCATTGTGCTTCCGGTTAGTGGGCACATATCACACCTCCCAGAACTCCTTCCCATCCTTGTTTCGTATGTTGCGGTCCGCACCATGGCGGAGGAGGAAACGGCCCAATTCCTCATTCTCATCCGCGGATGCGTAGAAGAGTGCGGTGTCACCGCGGTAGTCCTGTGCATTTATCCATCGTCGGTGTGCCACCGTGTCATGATGTTTCAGACTTGCAAAGACGAGTTCCTCCACCACATCCTGTGACCCGCGCGAGGCGGCACGGTGGAGGGCGGTCTGTCCGCGTTTGTTCGCGTGGTCCATGTCCGCACCAAGCGTGAGCAGAAGACGCACCGTCCCAATCCTTGCGCGGCTGGCGGTGTGCAGGAGGGGAGTGTTGCCTTGATGATCCGGTTGGTTCACAATGGCCAGTTTGTACACCGTGGCATCCGCCGTGTCGGTTTCCGTGTCTTTGGCAGCCCTCCACCTCCGCTGCGCCGCGGCGTGGGTGAGGAGTTCGGCGAGAAATGCATCCGCCGCCCCAACAGCGCACGCGGTGGTGAATGGGGAGGCGCCGTCCAAGTCCACACTGTCCGCGAGGGCGTGGTGCGGCGCGGCAAGCAGGGTGTGGGCGAGGGAGAAGTTTAACATGGCAATGGACCAATGCAGCGCGGTGCGACCATCATCGTCCTGGTAGCCCCAGATACCATCAAAGGTGTTTCGCATTTGCGTATCCATCGCTTCTGTGAAACCGGGGGTGGGGACGTCCGACGCGTCCTCCTCTGCAGCCTCAGCATGCTCCGAGCGGAGATGTCGAAGGCGATCTGTGATTTGTTCAACATCACCGTTTTTACACAGCTCCGACAAATGGGTACTACTCATCTTCGACTAGTATGGATTCGTGTATGTGTATGAGCACTTTTAGGCCTCTTAAGAGCTCAAGAAAACGCTTGAAAGGGGGGGGAAAAAAAGAGGAAAAAATACAAAATAAATAAATAAATAAGAAATATACATATATAGGAGACATGAGCAGCTACCACAAGGAAAGGACAAAATTAAAAAAACAGACAATTTATAGGAATATAAAAACAAACAAACACTCAACATTGCTAACCAGACACACACAACAAAAAAAAAAAAGAATGAACAGCAACATTCTTTTCAGTAAAGATGAGGGTGTGATAAATTTCACATTCTCTGTGCGAAAGCTTACTAATATTTATTACCACCTATTTCTTCACGTCTGCGCACCTCAAAAAAAGGCTCGTGACAAAAATAATCACACATATGAAACTAATATATTTTCAATCTAAACTAAAACATGCAAATACAGCAAAGGACATCGTTTCTTTTTTTTTTTTCTTACGTTTTTGCTTTATTTTACTATTTCTTGTCTTGCTTTTCCATTGCGGAGCTTTCTGCTTTAGTACAAAAACAAAAAAAAGAAAAAAACTTCCTTTTATATAAACATATATGTATATATGAATATACATCGACAGCAAAAACAAATGCATACATGCAGCGAGAAAAGTAAATCAGAAAAAAAAAAAGTTTTACCGACTTTCCTTTTTCTCCTTCCGTTTAACTTTTTGCTTTTGCGTTTCAACATTGAAGCACTACACGCCTTAAATCAGTAAATAAATAAACTAATAAAAAACTATAACACCGGCACAAAAAAAAAGAAGACTCAATAAAAACTTCATAATCCCAAAAGAAATAAGAAAAAAAAAAGAGGAGAGGTTGCTACGACACAGTCTCACCTTTTCCAGATCCCATCCAATATGCCTTACAAGCCTCAGCGTGCTGCACAGCGAGGCGCATATCCGGTAATAACTCAGCCATCATTTCAAAAAAAGGTAAAATAATATAATTAATAAAGGCAATTTGACCTTTCGTCAGAGCGGGCTCCGTACGATCCATAAATGGACTACATGGTATACCGAGGTTTCGTTCACGATCACCTTGCATAAAAAATTCATCGGAGATTTTACCACTCCACTTAAGATATATTTTCAGAGGCTTACCGCAATTTGATATATCAGCCATCTTTAGGCCCATAGCGAGTGCAAGATGTTGGTCATCACGCTCCGTAAATGATGCGCCTTCTCCTAAGCGACGTTTAAATTGCGTTACAAACTTGCCATGTAACCCCATATCTGTCGCTAGTACCATTTCAATAACAGTTTCTCGAATTTCCCGACGATGTTCCTCGGAGAAACTGGAAAGAACATTTAGTCGTGGATTTTTCATTAACTCAAAGACACTGGATACATGCATATTTTCTAACACGCTGCGATCGTTGTACAGGATAGCATAATATGATCTTGTTTTGACATGAAAATTATTGTTTATTCCAGGATGATTGTAGTCATGGATAGCCGCAGCAAAAATGGCGGCAAAGACTTGTTTATCTGTCAAGCTACATCGTCTTGTTAAACCTCCATTCAAAAGTATATAGTGCATTCCATGAACCACATCAGCTGCATGCATAGCATTATGGTACAAATTTCCATTATATCCAGCCTCAACATTGCTTATCCAATTAAGTGCAATTTGCTCATCAATTTCAAATTTTTGCATAAATTCATACTTCACAAATAAAGCGTAGGTTGTAATAAAAAGTGATCCACATCGTCGTTGATCATTTAATGACGCACAATCATCACCACCCATCGCTCTCTGTATATCAAAAACACTGTAATCCCACGCATCCAACTTTCCCAATGCATCCCATATTATCTTGTGTGTTGTTGAAATATTTTTGAGTCGCTGCGATAACTCGGATTGGCTATAGGGAATTATCACATGTTTAAAAGTACTATTACGATCGGAACCATTTTCATTACACCATCTACTTTTTACAAGACGTAAGAGCTCTACATCATAATCTTTACATTCTTTTTCACCCAAAGGTTGGCGGATACGTCCCTTTGGTGAAGGGGGAGATTCATCACCCGAATTTTGTGCAGTACTCTTTGAAGCGGTAACTCCACACTTAGAATTAGTTTCCATGACTTTTTTCCCTTTTAAAGCATACTCTGATTGTAGTAATGTAAGTTTTGCCATGAGTTCCTTGGTTCGTTGCTTATTTCGTGTATCCTGTTCTTGCTTTCGTATTTTGTTTTCTGCTAGCACAGTAGCTTCTTTCTTAAGATTTTCTACGCGAGATTTGGAATGTAACAATTCTTCCTCAATCGCTTCCAGAGCCTGTTCCTTTTCCTTGAAACGCAAATTTACTTGTTGAAACTCCGTCAAGTTGTTTACAATTATAGTCATAACATCAACATCTGTTTCAGAGACTAAAAATCTAACGGTAGCCTTACCACCACTTTCAGTACTATCAAGGCAACTAACCCACAATTGCTCACCTTTATTTTTGATTGAAGATGCATTATCAGGAGATTCCGAATATGACCCAAGAGCTATATTTCCATCATTAAAACTATTCCGTATATAATCAAAGAAATGCGACCAACTCACCGACTCCCCGAGCATATCTTTAATTTGAGAAAGTTGATTTTCGTCGAATTCCGCCATATAGCACTCCCCAGAAGCGATCGTCACATACATTACTAGACGTTCCGCTTCCACATCGTCCATCTTCGCCATAATACTGCTCTTTTCATTTGTCGTGGCGAAAAGGGGAGGGAAGCGATGCAAGTGCGCCAGCATAACTACTATAATGTATATATGTATAAAGCAAAGCCTCACACTAATGCTTTACGCCCTGATTGAACAATATACACCCTATATTTCACGGTCAATGAAAATTATGTGTGGCTTTGTGGATACTTGATGAAAGAAGGTGACGAAAAAAGAGATCAACAGCAACAGAAAGGATTGTGTACAAAAAGAACAACAATATATATATATATATATCTATATATATATATACAAAAAAAAAGAGAGATATGTGTAAAGCAGTTGCTATCAACTTTATAAGACTTTTTCGTTGATTATAATTTTTTTTGTCTTTCGTTGTTCTTTGCTTTTCACTTCTTTGCGCCTTGCAACAGTTGTTCAAATAAATAAATAAATAAAATGTGCGTATAGCCAGCGAATAAAACACAGCACAGCAGAAAGTATACCATTCAAAGGTACTTTTCAGATAGGCACCTCAGGGATTCTCGCAAGAGACAAGTGAAGTCGTACTCTCACCCTTACTGTATAGTAGAGGGGGGAAAAATGGACACCCCTCAAAAAAAAAAAAAAAATGCTTCACTTACAACTGCCGCAGCACGACGAAGGGAAAGAGTGATAACTTAAAAGAAAATTTTGAGGCTCAGACTAAAAGCCACGAAAAATACAAGGCAATAAAAAAAAACCATGAAAAATAGTTAACATTGACTACCATCATTCCCCCCAATCTTTATTAAAATAAAAAAGGTGTACGGCGGCAGCATAATAACATATTCCCTTATTTAGTTCTTTTTTCTTTGACACACAAGGTAGATGAAAACAGGAAGGATTCAGAAAAGTCATACCATTGTTATGAACCCTTGCCTGCCCCTTTGTACCCATTCTTGCGGTTGCCCTCAACATATTTCAGTGAAATCTATTTACATTGTACACACCCTGGTATAGCCTTTTCCAATCTTCTCATTTTTTTGTAATTTTTTTTTTTTTTTTTTGCGGTGCTCCACAGACGAGCATCAGCAAAAAGAAGGCACATAAAAAAAAAAGAAATAAAAAATAACTCCGATTATAAGTCCTTGCTCCCTTTTCATCTCTTTTTTCAGTCCTTTCATTTATTTACACAAACACACACGGTTCCTCTTCAGTCAGAGAAATTATTAATTTCTGACTTTGTTTAACCAGTGTTTTCTCTTTTCTTGGAGATGTTATTTTTTTTTTCTTTTTTCTTTTTCGTTTCCTCCTTTTTTGCATCACCCATATTTGCTCAATCCAGCTTTGTTCACTCTTCGACCTTGTTTCTTTTCGTTTTTGTTTTCTTCTTGTTCGTTTTTGTTTACACCTTGCACATTCGAGAAGCTTCCATGAGGTTATCAGAAACTGGTTACTTGACTTTTTTTCCACTTTTCTTAAAGTAGAAGCAAACAAACAAGCAAGCAAACAAAAACTATATATTTTATTTGCTTCCGGATTGTCTAATCCCATAGAACTCTGTAGGATTTCTTTTTTTCCCCCTTGTACTACTTAATTTCACATTTTTTTTTTTTTCATTTCTTTCATATCACTTCTTTAAGTACGTGGCTACTTTAACTGGTGTGGTTGAACCATCCAAAAAACCACATATATACATTGCGCTTCTCTTTCCCATGTTTTTCTTTGGTTGTTGTTTTTTGTAGCTTTTTTTTTCCAGATGCCCGCAAAAAAAAAAAAGTTAATCTTCTTTTTTCTTCCTCTTCCTTTTCTTCTTCTTTTTTCTTGTTTGAATGTGAGGAAGGAGGAAAGAAAAATAGAGATAGTAAGATGAAGTATAGGGGGGAAAAAAGTTGGACAGATGGGGAAATGAAAACGACAACACGCTCTGCTGGAGGTGAGCATCCGATGAACTAACAACACACGAGCAGGCAACATCAAGCAATACACACAAGCACAGAAACACATGCACATAAAGAGCGAAAAAAGAAATGAGGCAAAAAAAAAAAAGGGAAACAAAAAAAGGTGGCACTCCGACAGGGGAAGTTTGTTATTCTTTCTTTCCCATTTCCTTTTCTTTTTTGCCACTGCTGCTTTGAGTTGCATATTTATCAATATAAATGTATCACTTGTTAATTCAGGAATTCAGCAAAATTTCTTTTCTCTCGGCTTTTCGCTAAAATATATGCACTATCGCTTTCACCACGAATCAGACCCACTTCCACTGAGCAAAAAAAAAAAAGCGAAAAGGCAACAGCAACAACAAAAACAAAAAAACGATGTAGAATGAGAAAAAAAAGGGGGCAAGAAACCTACAATTTGGTATACTCACCATCGCAAAAACCAGCAAAAACTTCTTGTTGCGCTGCTGTCAGAGGTGCAAGTGGGTGTTGCGGACTTTCAGGGTAACGATCAAAGTATCGTGTATCACCTTCTCTAGTAAGACGCACAGGAATGGGTGCGCTCATCTTCTTTTGTAACACCATTTCCCAATCAACTCCACTGTAGAATTTGTGTCGTTTGATATCTTGCGCACCGCGCTTCCATGATCCAAGACGTTTAGTTGGGTCTAAGGCCAAGAGGCCCTTGATAAGGTCCTTTGCCCTTGGTTCCACCCAACGAGGAAACTGAAGTTTTCCTTCCAGTATCTTTTCATAAATTTTAAATGGACTTTCATCAAAAAATGGAGGATAACCCACCAACATCTCATACAGTAAAATACCAAGCGCCCACCAATCTACAGCCCTATCATGACCCTTACTTTGAATGATCTCCGGGGCAAGATACTCTGGGGTTCCGCATAAAGTAAACGTACGATCCGTCACACGCTTTGCAAAGCCGAAATCTGTGATTTTAATATTTCCCTGTGCATCTAGCAAAAGATTTTCTGGTTTCAAATCACGGTAAACAATATCATGTGAATGAAGATATTCAAACGCCAAAGCCACCTCTGCGGAATAAAATTTTGCCACGTCATTGGGAAACTTTCCCGCTTTACGCAGATGCGAGAAAAGTTCTCCGCCAACTACATATTCAAGAAGAATATACAAGCGGTCATCATCCATAAACCCTTTAAGCATATTGACAATAAAAGGATGATTGACTTCTTGTAAAATACTCGATTCTGCCAAGATATGGTCCACTTGTTTCATGCGTAAGACTTCTTGTTTTTTGAGGATCTTCAAAGCCACATACTTTCCAGTGGCCTTATGACGGCACAAACGAACACGACCAAAGGTGCCAGTACCTATTGTTTCTTTCATTTCTAAATCCATAAGCTTCCAAGTCGCTGCCTCCTCCTTTGTGACACCATCACTCGGTTTCATTCTTCTTCTTGCTCTCTTCGGGAATATATATATACTGAAATCAAAATATAGTATTAAAAATATGTGTTCCCGTTTTGGAGTATGTTATGTTTCCTAAAGAACACAAAAAAAATTAAGGGTTTTCCTTTTTTTTTGAAAAGAATGTATATATATATTTATATATATATATATATATATATATATATATATATCTTTCTTTCTTTCTTTCTTTCTTATGTTATTCAGTCTTTTTTTTTCTTTTTTTTCCCTTATTTATTCTTATTCGCTCCTAACGCTGGTGAAATATTCCTTCTGTTTTTTCTTCCTCTTTCTGTGTATTTGTAACCCCCTTTCTCCTTCCTAGAATAGGAAATAAAAACTAAAAACGAGGAAAAAAAAAAAAGCACCACGTAAAAAATTATTGAATAGCATGTCAGAATATTATCTTAAATAAACTATAATGTTTCCCATACATTTTACAACACGAATATATTTCAAAAAAAGATGTAAATATTTTCAATTTGGTATATATATATGTATATATAGTTATATATCACGTAAAGAACTTTGCAATTTTTACTGTACCCGACTCGTGATTTGAATTCCATCCCTCTTCAATCTGTTGAATCGCTCTGTTATTGCCTCGAGCCCTTTCCTTGAGTTGTGAAAATAGTTCCATTTCCCCGTTACGGCGGCAGTCAGCGCCAGCTCCTGCCCAATCTCCACAAATAACATAATATTCCATTCGTCGTTCAATTTGTGGTACTTTGGGGATAAATGTCCTCGCTTGTTCAAGCCGCTCGCAAGCTAAAAGAGTCTCGATGAAGGCTGGCGCTCCAATAATTGGCTTGGACTTGCTTTTACTAGCACCTATTTTGTCGATAAGATCCCACTGCGAAGTTGCCGCATACGCCTTAAGCATACTCCAGATATGCATTTTTTCGGATATACCGTAATCCTGTTTCATCTTCTCTGCTATTTTATTTTGACCACGCTCATAACACAAGGTTATCGTTTCCAAAACACTAGCATGGATAAATCGCTTATCGTTAAATTGTTTCACAAATTTGGTTTGCTCATCCAACAACTGTGCATGTAGACGAAGCATCTTTTCATTTGGCTGAGATGAATACATTGGAAACGCACCAACTACAGCTGAAGTTGAAAAAGCACTACCAACTATACCAGTATTACTTGAGGATACTGTCATTTCACGCTTTGCTGAAATCGCTGCCGACTGTATTGCACTCATTCTGCTCTCGTGTAAAAGTTCCCAATTGCTATTTTGTCTTATGAGGGAGCTAGTTAGTCTATCTTCCTCTTTTAAATAATTTAATATGTTCATAAACGTTTGGTACTCTGGATGGTTTCGAAAGAACTCAACTAAGAGATCTTGATGACTTTCGCATGCAAAAATATATAATAATAACATACTCTGAGCTGATGGGTCACTTGTAAAAAGAGCAACAGCACTCTTACCACGATTCCCAATTAAATGCATCATGACAGTAAACAAAAGATCAGCATCTCCACTTTTAATAGCTTGTCGAAGTGCTATTTCAGGTTGTTTAATGTCTAATAATTTAGGAATTTGGCGAGCTGCCACCTTTTCTGCCTCTAAAATTAATAAAGCTGCATGGGGTCTTTGTTTGAGAAAAACCTTATAGGCTATATCAGCAAAATTTGTTTGATGGCATTGTCGTAATTTCTCGACTACTTCATGAGCTATTTCCTTTTCAGCAGCAGCCGTAATGGTGGGTTTTGTAATCTTTACCAGAGCCCAGTCTGACATCACAGTCCGACTACTAAATCCCAATGTCTCACAAACATAGTACGCCAATTGATGCTGATTCATTTGAATCAAACGCTCAGCCAAACGGTCTCCTTCTAGAGCTAAAAGTTGTTCCTGTGATATAAGCATACCCGATTTACTTTTCCGTAGCGTGTTCAAGACCCGTAGGCGTCTAGCCATATTAACGAACACATCAGACTCATACATCGAACAGAATGATTTACCGAATGCGGCTACACGCATTAATCGTTTTTGCTGTTGTACATCGAATTCAAAACCTGCAGCTGCTATGCAATCATTCACAGCCTCACAAAGACCATTCAGATCTCTTTGTAAGCCTCGAAGCATCTTTACGGAATTCGCATTACCGCACATAAATTCATCAAAAGCAAGTAATAGCATGGCTGAATTCGCCCGGGAGCCAACGGAAAAAACACGACGACTTGGTTCCGGCACTACTTGAAGAAATTGATTTAAACGAGAAGAAAAAATCCGAATTCCATCACATTCTGAAACTAAGTATGCGTCCGGAGGAAGATCATTCAAAAAATCAGACTGATCAGGATCCTGTGAGCTAACAACTGTCAATGTTGTCGAAAATTCAAAATCCTCATCAAATTGCCTTGCTAAATGTAAATATGCAATACATTTTTCTCCACACCAAAGAAGCTGTGTTGGTATCACATCTGTATCGATATTAAGTAAACGAGTTATATCCTCAAAAGACCGTGATGCTACATAAAGAGTACCATCTTCCACAAGAAAAGCAATCGATAGAGCATTAGGTGAAAGCGTCATATGTACAACTGCACCGCCTTCAATAGATACTCGAAGATCATAACAACGAGAATTTGAGTGAAACACACAATGATAGACACTAGATTTCTTCTCACCAGGGACAAACGGTACAAATACCTCTGTATATCCCGTGTCACTAAACTGTTGAGGAACAGCTAATATAACACGCATTTTTTCCTTTTCTAAAGTCGAAGGAAGATCCACTGAAATCGCACGATACTCTCCATTTTCCTTACACTCTAATAGAACTAAACGATAGCCTCTGTCATCAATTATCATTGCAATTCCATTACCAGTGGAAGTGCACAACAATGGTACCGGTATTTGAACAGCTGCAGCATTAGGCTCTCCTTTCAAGTTAAAGAACCGTGTTTGGCCTGTGTTAAGAACAATAATAAGATGATCATTGCACTCATTCCAACACATAAACAACACGCTTTCTATCCCTTCCAATCTAATACTGGGCGTGACAGGGTGGGATGCTCCTCTTGAATTGTACAAATGAACAACATTGACTCCATTTTCACTACTAAAGCGGCCACTAGAGTAAAAAGCCAACGGTCCACCAAACGGACAAGACGCAACTTTTGAATCTACCAAACTTGTTTTTAAATCCCAGATCAAGTCATCAAAATCAATCAAGCGCACCATATTTTCACGGCTAAGAGCTATCCACGTTCCCACCCTAGAGGTTCTCGTAAACCGCCTTTGATGAGACATTTTAACGAACAAGGAGATTGTATTTTCTCGTTGAAAAGGTATTTTCACTCCTTAAAAAAAAAAAAGATGCAAAACAAATATAATGGCCATCATATACATCATATATATATATATATATATATAGTATTTGACAATAACAAACTTTCCATGAAGTTTTTAAAAAATGAAATAAAACAAAAATTGATATTTCAAAAAAAAAGAAAGACACAACTTCAATTGAAAAAAAAACCATATAGATGTATAAATACAATCAAAATCAAATACATTCCCTGATCAACTTTCTTCCATATTCCTTTCAAAGCACCTTTAAAATGTCAAAAGCTACTCAGCGAAAGAAAGCATAGCACGCGAAGAAAAAGAATATGATAGTGATAAAAATTTTCTTCAATCAGCATAAAAAAACATCATCTAACAAGGGTTAAACAAGTAAAAAAAGAAAAACGGTCCAATTAGATGAAAAAAAAATATATAGAGAGAGGGAAAAAGTAACGAAATTCTACATGGATTTCTTTTGTTTTCTAATGAATAAACTTTACGCTCCTTTCCATTTCGTTCTTTCTTTTTCCCGATTGGTATTTGGCAGACTATTTTTCTTTCTTTTGCTCTTTAATCGTTACTCAAAAAAAAAAAAAGGATATAACAAGAACGCGTATGGAATCGTCACCCAAAGCAAAACACAAAGGGAAAAAAAAAGGAAGCAAATGCATGTATTTTACATAATTTTTAAAATAGTATCAGCTAGATCCATCCAGTAACATCTTCCATTAGATACACAACGGATGATCACAAAAAACACTCATACTAAAAGCAACGTTTAACGGATCATTTCGAGTTGTAGGAATAAGCGTTATGGAATCTCCTGGTTGTAGTGTGACAGCAAGACGAAGCACAATGACAACCTCAGTCTTGAACGCAGTGCAAAAACTTTTTTGAGATAAGCCTTGAGAACTTTCACAATTTAATAACATCTCTACACCCATGGCTACAATTCGTTTTTCCACTGGTTCTTGTGAAAGTGCAACAACCAATTTATCTACTTTATCGTTGTTTTTGTTCACAAGAGTAATTGAAACTCTTTTTGGGTCATTCCTTTTCCATCTACCGCGTACTGTGAATTCATAATAGGAAGGAAGAGGGACAAGTTGAAAAGACTCAAAGGAGGATACTCGCAAAGCACATTCACATTTCGGAAATGAAGATACAGTAATTTGCAGACGCTCACCAGCTCTCATTCGAAAAAGTAAAGTCACTTCTCTATCTGTGGATTTTCTGGTAGAAAATAATTCATTTTTGAAAGAAATATCATAACGTCGATGCACCTTGTCTTCAGGATTGCTTCCTTTATAAACATGAATTTGAATCCAATCATTGGCTCCTTTTGAGCTTTTTTTACGCAAATGGAGCATTATAACAGATTGTCCTCCTCCTTTATTTTCTAGTAAAAAAGAAGGATTAGTTGCAAAAGTTGAAGTAGAATCTGGTCCTCCATTACAATTACATTGGTGCTCTACAAGATACTTTCTGTTGATTGATGGGTCACTTTGAGGCCATAAAAGCATATATGTTCGCCCGAAATGCGTCAAATAGTCTTGGAAACTCATCCAATAGCGAGGAAGGAATAAGGCATTATCCGTATTTTTCGGTGTGTCAATAGCATATTGGTATCTTGTTTCATCTGGTGATGAAAGTTGCACAGCAAGAGTACGAGATGATTGTTCAGTTCTAAAAGCCTCAGCGGCCGTAATAACATACGAGTTATAAGGACATATACCGTACTCTTTCAGAGAACGTGAAACCATTTCGTTTCGCGGAATACACATAGATGCTAAAACTTTCTTTGAATTTATTAGATCCACAACGAATTTGAACATTTCAGATTCGGTCACATGCTTTTTCAGAGAATTCCAATCCAGGACAAAAGAAACTCCTCCGGTTAACAGGGAAAGTGCAGAGCCAAAACCAATACCCGCTATATTTTTGTATCCACCATGTAGCTTGGCCAAAGCCTTTTCCACAAGGCATCCCCAAAAATCATCCGAGCCATCCATATGGTGAATGCCTGCCGGTTGAAAAGAGTTATTACTCTTTATGCATGGAATAAGATCATCAATAACGACTTCAACGGACATATCATTCTCAAAAAATCTGAAGATAAACATTCCGACATCTGGAAGACGACGAACGCATACATGTCTCTTAAGGTCACTAAAGTGTTGCACAACATTAAGTGCGGCACATAAATTTCTCGTGTCATTAATTTGTGAAAAACACAAACTTCGGCCACCCACACAGCACACATCTCGCTTATTTACATCATGAACAAGATTGCCAAGTCGAACCCATTCAACCTCCACATTTTTTACAGCAGCCTCCGGAGGGAATTCCTTATCAACGTACAACACATGACTATCTATTACTCGCTGCATTGTTTCTCGAATAGAAACGCTCTTTGTAGATGTCAATAAAATACTTCTTGTAACAGTTAAATCCGGCTCCGATAACGATTCCATTCTCCAGCGCCACAACTTTGGCGCCTCGGATTCAACGGTTTGCACCAATGTACTAGATTTTTCTTGAGCTCCCAACATATTTAACTCCACCTGCATTTCAATAGCAAATTCTAAATGTTCAGGCAGCATGCAGCCGGAGATATCAATATTTGTGAGACTTTTCAACTCTGTACATAATTCCTTTAATGATTGCCCAGCGGTAACATCCATAGCTACATTCTTCAAAGTAAGTTCCCGTACGCAGCTTTTCTTGAGAACGCCAAAAAGTCGTACCAAAAGATCAGAAGAAGCTCTTAACCCAGTGAGGTTTAACTCCTCGATTTCACTGCGCCGATCAATTAATTGAATAATCGTTTCAACCACATTTGGTAAAACATAAAAGAGACTAGTGTCAATCTTGCTCGGTTGTTTTCTTAATGACTCCTCTAATATGGGAACTACATCAACACCCAACTCACTACAAATATGTTCGTACTCTTGCGCCACAGAAGGCAGTGGCAATGAGGCAATCACGCAAATTTCACTATCCATGACCTAAAAAAAAAAAGAGGGAACCAACAAAATAATAATAATAATAATCACAAAAGAAAGAGGAAAATATAAAATAGTAAATAAAGAACCTGCCCTTCAAGAGGCAATAATATATATATATATATATATATATATATATCTTAAAATAGCCACTCCTCAACTAAAAAGTTCTCCAACAGTAGAAGGAAATAATAATAAAAACAAAGTAAAAAGGAAAATGTGACTTGACAAGTCGTGAAACTAAAATAATACATATATATACATATATATATATATATATATACATACATATATATATATATATATATATATATATATATATCACTCTGCTTCTTGGCCCCATCAGCAAAAGAAGAAAATCCAACATTCTTCAAAAACTTTGTGTTCCAAAGTAGAACAATACAAGAAAGAAAAAATACAAACGACGAAAGCAGAAAGCAATCTGCCAAGGGCACAACACTCGGACCGTTCGCTAGAAATAGAACAAAAAAAAAACAATAAAAGAACATCGAAAAAAATTTCCAATTCTATGCAATTAGGCCGGTGCAAGCCGATAAACAAATACTTCACCAGAGATCTTAAAAGAACAGGGTTAGGTTGGAGCAATTTGGCGATTTTTGCCTAACGCAATAGTAACAGAGAATAAAATGAATTATACGTACATATATATATATATACTGGTAACAATAGACTGATGCTGTTGACAGTAAAGTTAATTCGGGGTCCCATGTAAAAAAAAAACATTTTCAAAGTAAGATTTCCTTGGCGTTATCTATACGCTTCACCGTGGCGTCAGGGCCCAGCACCTCTTACTGAGGGAAGCCAAGATATAGATAAATTCCTCACTCAGGTACTATATGGGTAGGGATGGAAGTCGTTAGCACCGCCCGCATAATAACGTACACGCGAGATAATATGGGTAGACCGATGCGACCAGGTCGATGCATGAGACGCCACACTGTTAGATTAACATTTGATCCACGAATTATCATTCATTCGTGTGCACTTCTCTGGCCATGCCGGGTTCGTGATACGTCGGAACGCCAGAACGCGACGCTACATGTATCACGGAGAGTCTGTTACTTGTACGGCTTTGACCTGTACGGAGATACGGTTTAGGTTCAGGCATTTATTTTTGTTTTTACCCCCTTCACCCTCCATGTATGTGACGCCTGCCGCTTTGCGGTGCATACGCTGAGTACCTCGTCTTGCGGGACGGAAGTAAATTGGCAGAATCGGATGGGGTAGCGCTGTGTTTGTGAGACCGAGCACCGGACAACTTTTTGATTAACTCTTAGGCCGCACGGGCCAACGCAACATGCGGTCAACCAATGGCTGCGTGTAGTTGCGAAATGGTTTCGTTTGAAAGAAAAAAAAGGTATTATTATGAAGCAGAAGAGAAAGTAGAAACGTTTCTTCCCAAATCTAGTTGTTCGTGAAAGATTCGGTAAAGAACAATAAAAGTGTGTACATGAGCATCCTTAATTAAATGAACTAATTTAGATTTAATTAAGTTTTTACATACCTGGCGAGCAAAACAGGAGTGGAGAGATCGGGATATATTTTTGAAGCGAATCTAAGAGTGCTTTCAGTACAATGGTTCACTAATTTCTGTCCATCGTAATTCCCAGCGCCCCTTTTGAAGGTACTGTGTTCAAGCGATTCAGCATGTCCTATGCAGAATTTTTTTTGCTTAATTCACTCCCACCTCTACATCGCTGCTTGTGTTGGGTTCTGTGGTTTA
>JASANV010001528.1:0-110690 GCA_030849715.1 Trypanosoma mega | reverse complement strand
CACAACTGCTCAAGGCCTATACGAAGGTCTGGACTGGCTCGCTGCGAATATCAAGAAGACAACGCAGTAAAGAGAAGGGAAAAAAGGGTGTGGTCTGATAATAGTAATGCGTGATGAGGAGGCGATGTGCTCTGTTGCGAGTACATTGTGCTGCTCTCCTTTTTTTCGCCAACCTCCAATTTTTTTTTTTTCTTGATTCGTGCTCTTCCGTATCTCTGCGAATGGATCTTTAAGATAACACTGCTTTGCTGTTTTATGCACTGAGCACATGTATTATATTTATATTCATATTCTAACTCATTGCTCTCTTTTTTTTTGCCTTTTGAATCTTTACATTTTTTTTTTTTAAACACATACACACAACAAAAAAAAAAACTCTTTTCCTTCAGGGTTCTTATCTAGCAATAACAAGGGAAAGTAGTATTTTTTCACTTTTTACCACAAATATGGGACAATGGCTCGCTTCTGCCTTTAAGTCCCTCCTTGGGAAGCAGGAGGTGCGTATCCTAATGGTTGGTCTAGATGCTGCCGGCAAGACAACCATCCTGTACAAGTTAAAGCTTGGCGAAATCGTTACAACAATCCCTACCATTGGTTTCAATGTGGAAACTGTGGAGTATAAAAATCTGAAGTTTACCATGTGGGACGTCGGTGGCCAGGATGTTCTTCGCCCCCTTTGGCGCCACTACTACCAAAACACAAACGGCCTCATTTTTGTGGTGGACTCGAATGACAGGGAACGCGTGGGTAAGGCGAGGCAGGAGCTTGAAAAGATGCTCACTGAGGACGAGCTTCGCAATGCTGTCCTGCTTGTATTCGCGAACAAACAGGATCTTCCCAATGCGATGAGCACAACGGAGGTGACGGAAAAGCTCGGACTCCACTCTGTCCGCCAGCGCAACTGGTACATTCAAGGATGCTGCGCCACAACTGCTCAAGGCCTATACGAAGGTCTGGACTGGCTCGCTGCGAATATCAAGAAGACAACGCAGTAAAGAGAAGTCGAAAAACAACAGCAACAACAACAACAACGGAAAAACAACGATTTTTATTATTATTATTATTTTAGTTTTGCGTATTTAGAGAAAGGGAGCGAGAAGGAAACTTTCGTAGCGCGTCGCGTAGGTATGTGAACGAGTGCATTTTCTGCCTTCTTTGTTTAATTCTGAGGTTGATCCGCTATTTTTTTTTTTTTTTGTGTGTGTTACTTTTGGAAAACTTTCTCTTTCTTTTATCTGCATTTTTTTTTCTGTTTTTTTTTTTTTTTTTTTGTACTCTCGTTGCACTTTATTCCTACCGTGTTTTTTGCTGTTTTTACCATTTGTAGCGGTGATAATGCGATGTCTGCAAGTGTCACCAGACCGACAAGTTTAGTCTCTGCGTTTGGAGCAGCAATTCACGGCTTTCATCGTGGACCACGTGCTTTTTTTCCGGAGCCGGTGGATGTTTGGTTGACTGCACTGATGGACACGGTTCCGTTTTATGATCAGTGCTTAGTGGTTTGCCCATCTAGCATGTCGAATGAGCGTGCCAAGGCTTTACTACGTCGTGCGCGTGAGCATCTTCCATCTGCGCATTTGGCACCTTTGCGGCGACGAGGACAACAGACTGGTATTAACTCTATGCCGAAAGCTAATTCGTCAAGAGGAATCCTAACAGGAACGATGCCGTCATTTATATCACCCCTGGAAAGCGTACCCGCTCACTCTCTAGATCTTGTAATATTTGCAGCCAATGTCTTTGGTGAGGAAATGTTTCATGACACGCCGTGGCACATGTCTCTTGCCCACCGTGCACTCAAGCCACATGGTGTGGTTGCCATAACAGGGTATGACCCACATGTTCGAATTGATGCCCCCAGCACGGCCCAAAAAGACACAGAGGACTTTCTAAAGGATCTGGATTCCTCCTCGCGTGCGGTTCTAGATGACTCGGCGGAAATGGACAGTCTGCGTGGGGCTATGCGACGTGCTTTGGATGTGAGCGACAGTCTTCGTGTTGGTCACGCGGATACATGCTTTCCATTTCCCGCCACACAGCGCCGTTGGTTTGTTTCCGAGTTCGCCGCCACACCGGTGCAGCTGGCGGCGATGTATAGGGCCCTCTTGGAGTATCAATTACTCTCCACCGGCAAACGCGGGACTTGGAGGCAAGAGGGAGATGAGGAGAGTAATCTGGGGGTGGCGCGGCGTCGCAGTGTGGTAGATCCACTCGAGGCACTCCAAGGTTGCATAGAGGTGAAT
Organism: Trypanosoma mega; assembly: GCA_030849715.1. Lineage (NCBI taxonomy): Eukaryota > Euglenozoa > Kinetoplastea > Trypanosomatida > Trypanosomatidae > Trypanosoma > Trypanosoma mega. The sequence continues at coordinate 108,447 of JASANV010001528.1, read as the reverse complement.
GAGTCTGTAAGGAAACGGGGCGGTGTTGTTCCATTTTTGCGAGTACATGTACATCACTTTGTTGTGACATGTAGTAATCGTACAGTGAATGCTATACCCATGGATCAAGAAATGATGCGGCAGCCACAATTCACCACATCAAAAGGTGTTGTGCCTCGTTTAACCTAAGTGGGTACTGTGTTCATTTTTTTTTGTTGTTGTTGTGGTTGTTTAATTGTTGTCTGTCTTTGGTTTTTTACCTGGGCACGTGAGATATTTTTTTTACATCGTACTTTGACTTCTCCATTTTTTGGTTGTTTGTGTAGTGCATGTATCGCATGATGAATTTGTAAAATAGATATGTAAATGTATGTATGCATTAATACATCTTTTTTTTTAAAGCTATTTTTAACTATTTTTGTCGTTTTTTCTCTCTTTTTTCTTCTTCGACGTAGCTTATTACTCGCACAAAAGAGTAAAACTAGAAAGATCAAGCAATTGCAGCATAAAAGGAATACAAGAAGGAAGGAAGATAAAACAATCAAAAGAAAAATATATATATATATACTATTTCAACAGTAGTGTGCTTGCGTTTTTTTTTTTTTGTGTGTGTCTTTGTAACACATATTTATTTATAAATAGGAAGAGAGAGAGAAAGTTTGAGTTAAAGGTATTGCAGAGGTGACGAATTTGTAGTCGTATTTAGCGTAGAATTTTTTTTTTTTTGTTTCTTGGCGAGAGGAACGCATCACGATGGAAAGCGTGAGAGAGCGAATGTTTTTGTTCGCTGTGCGACAAACGCTTGGCCGCATCGTGAAGGACGTCCAGAAGGAACACTTGGAACGAATAGAACGCACACAGAATTCACTTGGAATTTCTTTTGATATTTCACATCTGGAGCTGGATGATGCTTTCATCAACAAGGAGCTTCTTGGTTTCACCGAAGATGGAAATAGTTCGCCTAGCCTTGTTCGCCTTGTGAATGGTTTCGTGAATGGTCTTCGTGTGAACCTTAGCTTCAATGCACAGGGTCGTCGTACAATAGAGGTGGACGGCCTTCAACTCGTTTTCGATGTGACGCCGCAAGTGGAGTGTGCTGTTCCTAAGGAGCGTCCACCCCACCGTCGAACAGGCCCAAACTATCCAACGGGTACGAGTTCATTTACGGGCCTTGAAAAGGGACACAATGATGGCGGCGCCTCCTCGGGAGAGGAGGACGAAATGTATTCCTCGCTCTTTATGAGTGATCATCTACGGCAGGAGGTGGAGGAAAGCGTTGTTGTGCCTGCTTTACGTGACGCCAAGGGACTCTCAGCAAATCAACCATCAGGGTTTCGACAGATGATTAACGAGGGTCTTGAAGCGTTTGGGCGTAGCATTAAGCAGCTTGCCCATAGCGTGACTGGTTGCATACGTAACGTTACCATCATACTCCGCATTCCCCCTTTAGGACAACGTATTATACCAGGACAAGAACCACCAGAAGGTAGCATCGAACTGCTAATTTACTTTGAAGGTGGCTTTGTGCTTGAGGACATGCAATCTGATGTAGTTAGTGATTCTATACGCAAACGTATCCGCTTTTCTAACGTGCGTGTGGCATTGTACCCTTACGGGCAGCGTCGTACCACCCGTTCTGACGACAAGGAAGTGGAGGAATCTGTGGACCTTGCCGATGTTTTTCTATGTGGTGGTCGTGTCGATGACTTCACTAGTAATGATCTTGTACTGCACATTAGTGAATCACGTGGGGCAGGGTTGGGTCCAGAAGCCTTGTTGGATGCGAAAGTCACCATTAAATCTCTTTTACTTGTCTTATCACCAAGACAATTAAGCCGACTTCTACATGTCGCGCGTGCCCTTGTTGGAGCACCTAAAGGCAATGAAAAAGGAGTCGAAGAGGCGGCAGCTCCACGCGCAGTACGATTTATTACAAAAATTAAATCTACTTGTCAATTTATATCATGTACACTAATGACAACAGAGGATGCGGTGGGACTAAAAAACTTTTGGAATTCCCTGCAAGAGCAGACTGAGAGAACGACTAACCCAACGACATCTGAAGAAGAGACAAGGGGTGGTGATAACGCTTCACTCGCGCAGAGACACAGACTTAATTTACACCAACTACTGCGTCAGACTGGTTACTATAATGTGTATATTGGGGGTATCTATCTACTACTTCAGCCCGCGACTGCAAGTACGAGTCGTACGGAAGATGCATTTCATGATGTTTTTGAAAACTACGGTGGTCGTGGTTGTTCTGTTGGTATTGGTGTTATGGAAGTCTACGAGAGACCCAAGTGTAACGGATCTATATTTGCCTCCACAACGGACGTGACGGAAGGGGGACGCCTCATTCTCACTACAAAACAGAGTTCCGAAACGCAACCTGAACGTCGCTACCGCATTGCCTTCGTCTCACGTACGACACGGCCATTGACACCTGAAGAGGCTTTCAAGTGCAATTGTGTCCCCTTTGGGGACGTGAAAAATAGAAATTCTGATTTGGCCGCAGTTGTTTTGGAACATGTTCTTGTGAAAACATCCGGCGCTGTTCTTCTTGGCGAGGTCGACGCTGGTGTGATGGAGCGCCTTGGAAATCTTTGGGCCCAGTTAAAACCTATTTTTGCCTCCCTTAATCAACAAGAGCATGAACAGCCACAGGTGCGACGGTCTAAAAGAGTTTTCCTTTCACACAGCGCTTCGTCAAGGAGCAAAGACAGGAATGAGGATCAATTCGTTCCCGTCACACCAGATGATTATTCCGGAACCGATGGGGAAGGTTCATGTACGTTAGAACCCCGTGCCACAACCCCGTACCTTTTTCTACGCTTCGTCACGGCTCAGTTGGATGGGGTTACGCTGGAGATGAAATTTCCCGCTGCTAATCACCCGGATCCTGATTACTACGGACCATTAAGCCGTCGACTTTGGGAGCATTTGCGCAGCGAGGGTGAAGCTTTGGTAGCACCTGGAGCAGTGACTCCTTATGCCTTGGGTGGAGCCGATGCGCCATACCTACCAATTACAATGAGTGTATACTTACAGGGTCTAGATGTATCCGTAGGTAGTGAAGGAGTACTGGAGCTTTTTCTCGCAGAGGGACAACTTACACTGCACGACTACAAGGAAGGCACTCAAGAGAATATTGTTCAATGCATATTTGATACGAGTGGAAAAGAGCCCTGTATATCTATTCGTCAAAAGCAAAAGCCATCACATGACGTATCAAGCAATAAGTGGAATATTCCGTCAAAGGCCCCTACACCATTTGGTGATGCATACGAGGAGGCGGAGCAACGCGCCGAGAGTACCTGCCTCATTGCGTTGAATGCACATATTCAACATGTAAGCGCGAACTTACGCCAGGATCAGTTTCTCCTCACTCTTTTTTTCCTTGACCAGGCAGTGGAGACAGTGGATAAACTTCTTGATCAGATTGCCCCTCCTGATCCTGTAGCGCCTTTACAAATCGCTACAAACACGGATACTATTTTAATAGATGAAAGTGGCTCGGATGAAGTGGTCTACACACGTGTTTGTGTTCAACTCTCTCTCCGTAAGGGCACACTCTCTTTATGGGCACCACGTTTATCTTCGGCAAGTTTTAGCGTCGGTGAGCCCCTCTGGCGCTGCATCCCGGAAAGAGAAAGGTGCCAAATCGAAGAAAGAAGTCTTCGCCACCATTACGAAGTAACAGTATCAAAAGTGTTTTTATTCGCCAACCACGAGGCCTCTGCGACGTTTGTCAAAACCGCAGTACACGTGGAGGCCTCTGACTTTTGCCTGGACGAACATTTATGTGAGGTAAGGCTCAACTACAGTGAATTCCCGTGGCCACCGGAACACGCCTCGTCACCACAGTGGGGTCAAACAGTAACTTTGCTTCAGAGTTACACGGACCTATACAATAGAGCGAATAATATTCGTGTACGGCCTCCTAAAGAGGATGTTGAGCGAAATAAAACCTCTTGTGGTCGCCATGGTGCCTGTCTTTCACTGTGCCGCAATCGCAGCCTTGCAGAGCACACAGAAGTGTATGATGTAGCAATGCAATTTGGACGCGTCTTTGTGGGCCATCAGACATCCCATGAAGGTGACCACTGGCTCTTTGTACTCCTTAATTTCTTTTCTGATGCTGGAACGGAGAACCTCGATGCGGCCGTTGCGCAAAAGGAAATGAACAGTGTGGTGGCCAGACGGGAAAACTCCAAAGACGAGACTAATGGTCATGTTCATACTACTGTTGCCACCGTTGGCGCTGACAATGATCATAATCATGATGTGAATTGCAGTAATGATAATAACAATTTGGACGACAAAAAGAACAATGACAACGAAGTGGACAGTGATAATGATCCAGAAGTGGAGGTGCGCAGCGAGGATGGTGTGCCTATGGCAACCTCCGCTAATGTTCGGGTGACTCTTACTGATGTGCTACTGGAATACAAACCGTTTGGAACATACTTTAACTTGGTAGCTTTGGTACCACAACTGGAATTAACTGTTTCGGTGCCTAGTTTATTTACGGAAACAACGGTAGTGCGCCTTTTTCTTGGAAGTAAAACCGCCTCTGTCTTCCTTCACAACAATTTTGTACAGGATTTACTTAAGTATGACCGTGACGCAGGATTAGGATCCATCTTTGGTAGCAGTGAGCGTGGTATAGCGACGGATTTAAGAGGTCTCGGGTTTGTCTTGGTACTTGAAGTGCGGAGTCCACCTTCTATAAGCGAGGAGAATCAAGACGCTAATGTGACTGTTTATGTGGATGTGACTTCGGAAAAACCACTCTTCATTGAGGTGCAGCGAATCTGCGCGTCTGCGTTTTTCGCACATGACTCCCTTCACTGTTTTCGTACCCTTGTTTCTCACTACCTTGGTTCGTTGGATACTTATTACCTCCCTTCCCCACACCTTTTGGTGCAGCGTAGTGGCCCTTTTTTTGAACATATTGCAAAGCCTGAGTTACGTCAAGAGGATGATGTCGCTGTTTATCGTCTTGTCCCAGATTTTGAAGCACACATTACACGGCTTCTTAATAGTTCCGCGTTGGAAATAACTCCACAGGAGCGAAAAGCAGAGCCCTTATCCACTGAAATGGCTGAGAACCATGAGGATTCATCCTTTGATGATTTTGATGTTGTTGATATTCACGAGTGTCCTCGCCCTGTTGAGATCCAATGGACCACACGTGATAATCTCCCTGTGGATCTCACAAGGTGTTGTACACGGTACAATTTTCTTTCTGTCAATAATATCCCTTCTTTATCGGGTAACTCTCGCCGCTATGTGCCCCGTCGTATGTCAGCCTCTACACCGATTATAATGGAATTGTTTCTTTTTGACTGTGATGCGAATGTTCACCTTTACGGTGGGGAGGATTTCTTACGCACGGATGTACCACAGTCTTACTTGCAAACTATTCAACGCTTTGGTATGCGTGGGGATGCTATTTTCAAGGATGTGCACGAGGAATCCATTACGGACATGTGGAATGAGGAGGACTCAGGTGTTCCACTTCCCCGAGGTTGCTGCGATGGTCGGTTGAACTTTATTCTTGGTGGGGGTCGACGCAAGGAGGAGTTTGTCGTTGGTCGGGTTTTGGGAATTCGTCTACAGGTGGATCTCTTTGTCCCTGGACAGGCAAAGTTCACCCAGCTTCATCTTGATGTACGGGATGGGGAGGTAATTGATTGCATCGAGGGAAGTCCTATGCGAACACTTTTAATGAGTTCTCAACCACCCGAATTACGTGATCACGACAGTGATTTACTGGAGCTCCGCTGGACCACATTTCTTCCACGCACAAACTCATCAAACGCGGGTACTGTCATTCTGGGTCAACCGGAAGAAGAAGTTATTCTCCGTGTGCAGCCTATCACGGTTGCTCTACACCGTCGTGCAATAAACCTATTGCCAAAATTTTTTGAGGTTCCAGAAGATGCGGCACACAATAATTCTAGTACTCGTGCGTCGCACACGGATCCACTTTTTTTCAGTAAGATATTTATTTACCCCACACGGATTACACTTTATGTACATTTTGAAGGGCAAAACGCGGGTCAAGCACTCCGTTGTGATGTGTTTGAATTATGCAATTACATTTTACCATCACTAGAGCGATCTCAAGTCATTGTGCCGCCAATTCTCATCACGGCGTGCCCCGCGGATTGTATTGGAAATCGCATTGAAGAACAACTCAGTGGTGAAATATTTAAACTTCACGGCATTTTTATGCTATGCTGTGGTGTACAACCACTGCAACTTGCCTCCAGTATTGGTTCAGCCGGGGCAGATGTACTCTTTGCTCCGTTGAATGATTTCAAACGGAATAAGCACTTTTTCTCTGCCCTATCGAGGGCACTTCGTCGTTTCCTTATGACCATTGCTGTGCAATCTCTCCACAGCGCAACCGTCACGTCTCAGTCTGTGCAAAGTGCAACGACCTCATCTATTACCTATTTGGTGCCAACCGCCGAGCTTCAACCACTCTCACGCGGGTCACAGCCGATAAGTTTAATGGATGGACTGCATCGTGGTTTCATGGAGTTTATTCAAAGCTTTCGTGTGGCGTCGAATATTGCGGCTTATTGTCTTGGAAAGGATGGGAATCTCGTGCGTCTGCCAATTACTGTACCAACCATATTGGATGGTTTTTTGCGCGGCACAGTGGAGGTGTTTCGCGGAATTCGTAATGGCCTCTCACCCGAACTCCGTGAACAGGAGAGGAAATTATTTAAAGGTGAACGACGAAAGGTTAAGTGATGAACCCGTCGTTACACATGCACAACACGGCAGAGAAATAGAAACGAATATATATATATATATATATATAATAGCAACAGAAAAGACACTGAATTTCCTTTCCCCTCCTACCCTCCCCCCTTTCTTGCTCTAATTTATATATTTTAATCCTTTTTTTTTTCTTCTGTGGTCCGAACGTTTATTTATTTGTTTCGTTGTTGTTGTAGTTGTTTTGTGGACTCGGCTCTTGCTTTACTTTCTATTAGGTGTGCTTTTTGTTTTGTTTTCAATAGCTGTTTTACAATTTCTAGACAAGCTAGAAATACGTTTGTGAAAAAGAAAAAATAGAAAAACGAATGAATGGGATATGTGAAAATAGAGATAGTAATGTTTTTTTTTTTTTTCTAAGATTTACAGTAAAACTTTCGAATTGGTGTTGTTTCCCCTCTTTTTGACATGTTCTCGTTTCATCGTTTTTTTTTTTTAATGTTTCTGCGCTCTTTTGCTTGTACGCATATATATATATATATATGTACTTTTCTGCTGGGAAAATAAAACAAAGGAATAAAAATTGATATTTTCGGAATGCTGTTGGTGGAAAAGAAGCAAATGTGAGAACTATTGCTTTTTTTTTTCTTCTTCTTAAAAAAGTTATTTCCTGCCTTCATTGCCGTATTTTATGTTAAGTGAAAAGTGAATACGATCTCATTTTTGTACTGCAACATCAATTAATCCATATATATATATATATATATATATATATATATCAAAAGGGAAACACTGTATAATTGTGCGTATATAGAATGCTGTTTAAAACACAAACAAGCAAAAAAAAAAAACAAATAAAAAAAAACAGAAGACAACTAAAAGTTCATACACGAAAAAGAAGAAATATTTTTACAAACAATTAAACAAAAAGTAAAAGAACGGTTCAAAAACAAAAACAAAAAATTCAATGAAAAGTGTTGACGCATTAAACAGTTTTTTTTTTTTTTCTCGTATCACTTCTTACCCCCTTTTTTTTTTTTGACCAAAATAAAATTACAGGAAAATTCCAATTTTTTTTCTTCTTGCTTCTTTTCCTTTGCCTCCAACCAATATAAACATATGTGTGTATGTTTATCTTTATGTGTGTGTCGTTGCTTCTTTTTCTTATGTGCTGTGCATTATTATTTTTTTTTTGTCTGTTAAATTCATTGATTGTTCTTGCTCAGTAATTCAATGAACTTCCAACTGCACGCAAACTCTTTTGTTGTCTGTTATTTTTTTTTCTTTTTTTCTTGTTCCTCAATCTTTTACTGTGTTTTGATCTTTCCTTTACATATGTATATATGTATGTGTGTGAAATTCTTCTCTCTCGTGCGTTTTTATTTTATTATTCTCTTGTTGACGTAGGGTCCCTAGTAGAGAGAAAGTAAATAGGTGGTTTCACTTTTCCCCTTCCCATCTACCGACACACTACCTCGGCTTGCCGACGGGAAAGGCAAAAACCGAAAACAAAAAGAACAACACCAACACCAACAAGAAAAACAAAAACAAAAGCAAAACAAACAAACAAACAAAAAAAAACGCATCCAAATAGGTCCCTACTTCATTCTTTGAGTGGTGTGTACGTATGGAGGGAAAGAGCATTGTCTTACTTCGCACCAGCAGCGTGGCACGTGTGCCTGTGTATAGACACCTACGAGACTGTGGACTCACCCTTATCTTAGTTCATCCCACCCAACCCGTCGCCGCCTTTGACGGCCTCTTCTCGCATCACTTGCTACACGACACGCACGACGTTGACGCGTTGCAGCCCGCGCTACAACACTTCCTCACCGCCTCCGAACTCCACCCCCGTGCGATCATCTCCTTCGATGAGTACGCCGTCTACCCCGCCGCGGTCCTCGCGGAGCGCTTTGGGTTTCGCCCGATTCCGCTTCCCCCCGAACCGCTTCGTGCGACGTGTGTGAAGTCCGCCTTTCGCGCCTTTTGCGCGCGTCACGGCATCTCCGCCCCGCGCGCCGTTGTCCTCACGCCGCCGCCAAACGGCGTCTCGCTCCTCGCCCACGCGGAGGCGCTTCTCCGGGCCGCGGGTTTGTCGTTTCCCGTCGTGCTGAAGCCGTGCCCCGGGGCGGGCAGTCTGCTCGTGCGCCTCTGCCAGAGCCCGGCGGAGGTGCGGGACCACCTGCGCGTGATGTGGCACGTCTTGGCGTCGCACGCGGACAGGCGGCACTTGGCGTCCGTCGCCGGCGGCGTCGCGGTGCTCGCGGAGGAGTACGTTGGGGGGCAGGAGGTCGACATGGACTGCTGCGTCGAGGACGGGGCGTTGGTGTTCTGCGCCATCTCCGACAACTTCGCGGTGCGCGCGCCGTTCTTTGTGGAGGAGGGCGGTCTCTGCCCCTCCGCCCTCCCGGAGGCGCCGCGGCGCGCCTTGGTGCGGCTGCTCGAGCAGTTCCTCGCCGCCCACGGCCCACTTGTGCACGGCGTGCTGCACTTCGAGGCGAAGTACGACGCCGCGCGCGGACGGGCGTACGTGATTGAGGTGAACTGCCGCCTCGGCAGCGCGGAGACGAACACGATGGTGCGCACGTGCTACCGCGGGGTGGAGTTGGGGGAGTCTCTGGTGCGCTGCGCCCTCGGCCTCCCCGTCCGCGCGCAGCTCCGGCGGCACTACCCAAACCCCACCCAAACACCCCGCGCGGAGAGGGGTTTCTTTCCCCACACGTGTTACTGCGCGTCGGTGAATGTGTACCCGAGCCGGGAGGGGCTCCTCACGCGCGTGGAGGTGCCGGAGGGGGACAAGGCGCTCATCGCCCACAGCGTCGCCGCATCGCCGGGGGATATGGTCGCGCCGCCACCAAAGGTGTTTTACCTCCTCGCCTGGATGGTCACACGCGGGGAGAGCGCGGCGGAGGCGATTTCGGCTATTCAAAGAGTGACGGGGGACTTCGTGCAGGAAATCGCGGCGGCGCAATGATCGGGGGGGGGAGAGAGGGGGGAATGTCTTGGAGAGTCGAGGAGACAGCAAAGAGAAAAAGAAAGTATATATAATTATATATACATATATATAAAGTTTTAGTAAACCTTGTGCAAACGGTAATCGAAGAAGTGAAGAATGGTGTAGAAATGAAAAATGAACGGATGATGTAACGTATGGGAGTAAAAAGGTTTGATCAACCGCAGCAAAAAGAACAAAAAAAAAGAAAAGAGGAACGTCAGAAAAACATTCGAATACAAGGGATAAAGATAATCGTAAAAAAAAAAAAAGAAAACATCTAATTAAGAGCAGCAAAAATGAAGCGAGTGTATGAATAATGTTTTGTTTTAAAATTCTGTTGTGCCTTTTTAATCACCTTTTTACCACCCAGCCACCGCTCGGACTCTTTTTCTCTTCTTATTTTCGTTACTTTTCATCAAAAGGAACAATTAAGATGTCTTTTTATCAGCAAGTGAAAAACTAATTCACGATGCGAACAGATCAATAAAAGTGAAGAAAGCAATATATATATATATATATATATGTATCTATATATATATATATGAAAAAAGGAAAAAGATAATATGAATGGAAAAGGATATATATATATGTATAGAGAGAAAGAGAAACGAATATGAAGAATGAAATGTATTGACATTCTGAATAGGCGACTCTCATCATGCGAACTTTTTCTTCTTTTTTTTTTTTTTTCGACATTTATTTTGTAATACCGAACTACCTGACACTCTAAGTTCGCTTTTTTTTTTGTTGATGTTGTCATCACTCCATATATATATATTTTTTTTTTTTTCTCATTTTTTTTTTTTTTGCGATGCGTGTGTTTTTAATTCCTTTCTGATTATGCATTATTTATGTTAATATGTTATACTTATATCATCACGAGTGCACGCGTAGCACCTTTTGAATAGATGTATGGAGTATACGTAACGAAAGACCACCTTCCCACACACCAAAAGAGGAGAGACAAACAAACAAACAAAAAAAGAATAATAAGGAAAATTAACTAACATTTTCAAAATGAGAAAGAGTGAAGATGACGCTCATTTCTTAGTGTCCCTCTTTTACTTTCTTCGTTTTTTTTTTTTTTGAAAACATTTAAGCTCAATGGTCAAAAAAAAAAAACTTGCGCGTGTTTTTTTTTTTCATTATTTATTGTTTAAATAAAAAAAAAATTTACTTTTTCATTCAATGCTGTCAGAAAAATTTATCTTTTCTTTTTCTGCTATGTGAGGAAAAAAGGCGAAAAGAAGTGGGAAAATTCATTTCTCACATCTCCTTTTTTTTCTTTCTTTACATTTATGTTTGAATTACTTTTTGTGCTAAAGATTATTATTTGTTCTTCCATTCTCCTCTTCTTATTATTTGAATTCAAGAGGGTAACTCTTTTAAGATAGAAAAGAAAAGTGGCCCGTAAGGAAAGATAAAAATATATACATTTATTTTATATATTTGGTGAACCAAAGACTCACACTAAAAGGAGAGGTGAAGCACAAAGGAAAACAAGGAAATAATAAGAAGAACATAAAAGAGCGTCGGGAAGAATTCCCAAAAAGCAAAAAAAAATTGCAGTGAGAGCAAAGCGAATTAAAAAAAAAAAATAAAGTAGTCACAAGGCAAAGCGAAGTAAGAAAGCAAAAAAAAAAAAAAAACAAGAACAAAAAAGGAACGGGCAAACACACACAAACGAAAAAGGAAGAAGTAAAAAAAGAAAGAAAAGAACAAAAATATCCCCACGAGGGATACAATAAACGGTTAGGAATTGTGAGCCCGAAGATTGCTACTTCAGTTCTTTTTTTTTTTTTTAGGCATAGAATATTCTGCTTTTAAACAGTATATATTTCTATTTTTCTCTCTTTATATATATATATATTTATATATATTTATATATATATTTATTTGTTTATTTGGTGATTTTTTTTATTGTTTGCTTGTTTAAGGTGGAGTGAGTTGGTTTTGCTTTTTCTTCCACAATCTTAAACTCTCTCTCTCTTCTTGTCCCAATTGCTGCGCATGTACACACTCAATTCGACTTCTGTGCGACGAACGCAGCAGCCAGGGGCTCTCTCCCCTGAAAATACAGAGAGTTTGCTTCTCGCAGCGCAACTCGGCAAGATGTCATCGCTGAATGGCGGCGCGGCGCAGGTGTCAACGACCCCACCCTTGACACAGCAGCAAATGCGCATGCAACAGGAATTGGTGGAGCAGCGACTGAAAAAGCAACAGGAGATTGCGAGGCAACAGGAACGGCTGCAGGTGCAACTCCAACAGCAGTCGCATCCGCATCCCAACTCGGCTTCACCGAGAACGAGTCCACAATCAATGGCACAATTAGTTCAACTGCAGCATCAATTGCAAGGTTTTTCGCTTTCCCAGAAGGCGACTCCACCCGAGATGTCACCATTGCCGCCACAGCAAACCCAGCCACAGATTCGGGAGAGTTCGCAACCGGTGGTTCTTGAAATGCCTTCTCAACAGCAAATTGTGCAGCTACAGTTGGCACAACTAGCGCAACAACAACACCAACAATTACAACTACACCAACAGCACCAACAGCAGCAGCATCTCCGGCAGCACCAACAGCACCACCATCAGCAGCAGCAGCAACAGCAGCAACAACAACGTCAACAACAGCACCATCAGCAGCAGCAGCAGCAGCAAACACACTATCACATACCACAACCAAGACATATGACGCAACACGGCATGCAAACTCCCAGTAGTACCACACCTTCTCGACATACACCTCCATTGCCACAGCCTCAAGCACAACAGCCCATTTTGATTCAACTACCCATTGGTGTGTCTCCCCAAAAGCCTGTACAAGCTCAGCAACTTCAGCAGCAACAACAACCGCAGCCGATTCAACAACAAATAGGTTCACCCCAAATTTTAGTGCAGCTGGCTCAACAACAGCCGCAACTGCAGCATCAATTGCAAGGTTTTTCGCTTTCCCAGAAGGCGACTCCACCCGAGATGTCACCATTGCCACCACAGCAAACCCAGCCACAGATTCGGGAGAGTTCGCAACCGGTGGTTCTTGAAATGCCTTCTCAACAGCAAATTGTGCAGCTACAGTTGGCACAACTAGCGCAACAACACCAACAATTACAACTACACCAACAGCACCAACAGCAGCAGCATCTCCGGCAGCACCAACAGCACCACCATCAGCAGCAGCAGCAACAGCAGCAACAACAACGTCAACAACAGCACCATCAGCAGCAGCAGCAGCAGCAAACACACTATCACATACCACAACCAAGACATATGACGCAACACGGCATGCAAACTCCCAGTAGTACCACACCTTCTCGACATACACCTCCATTGCCACAGCCTCAAGCACAACAGCCCATTTTGATTCAACTACCCATTGGTGTGCCTCCCCAAAAGAATGTGCAGCAATCGACGATCGAAACACCACCAATGAGTTCACCTATGCAGCAGTCTGATCAATATCATCATCATCAACAACAACAACAATACGGTCCTCAGCGTTCACAACAGAATAATCCGCGACAACAATTAAGGCAACAACGACCATGGAATGATCGACAAAAGCCGCCTAGTGCCGGAACATGGCAACAACCTCAACATCAACAACGGAGCCGTCGCTTCAATGCGGATAGTATGCAGAGCAGACGTCCCGACAACAATAACCATGGAGACGAAGACGTGGACGTTCCAAAGAATCCTACTTCGAGCTGTCATCGTGACGTGCAGTTTGTGCAAGAGTTTAAGAATCGCTATGCTATTCAAGCAGATGACGAAAGCAGGGCGGAACACCTCCGTACTCAAGCAAACAGTCCTCAAGGTGTGGTTGGGACACTCGATATAGAACATTGCAAGCGACTTATTGCCGACAATGATGTGACCATAGTGGTAACAGACACTGGAACTGGCAAGAGTACACTTATTCCCAGGGCTATTCTAGATGCTAACCCTGATGCAAAGATTGTGAATGCCCAACCACGACGAACTCCTGCAATTAAGTTGGCACAACGTGTGGCGTCGTTATACGGAGAGAGGATCGGTGAAAAGGTGGGGTACTGGGTGCGTGGGGAGCACGTAGGAACTGTTGGGGAAACACCCATTATGTATGTCACAAATTACACTCTCTTTCTACATATGTTGCACTTCCCACCAGATGAGGTCCATATTACACACATCATCTTTGATGAGTTTCATGAGCGTACATTGGAGGTCGAGGTACTTCTTCTTATGATGAAACTTGTCATGCGTCGTAACCCTGGGAGACTGAAATTAGTCCTCTGTAGCGCTACTGCAGAGGTTTCACACTGGGTTCGATTTTTTGATAAAATGAAAGTTGGTGAGTATTCAAAGGCTAACTCCATGTACACTGTACATGAATATTATCTTGAGGATGTGTGCCGTCTTGTTGGCGTTTCATTTAATGAACCTTCAATGAGTCTAAATGGAATCGTACAGTCTACCCAACTACACAGTATTAATTTTTACATTAAGGAGTTGTTAAAGTTTCTGGCCACCACGGTATCGCCACAGCACAGCATACTCATTTTTGTACCTGGTCGAACTGTTGTTGAACAACTCGTAGCATGGGTTCGAGAAAACTTGGGAGATCAACTTGATCCTATTCCTTGGTACCGTGATATTGAATTATCCTTCATTCAAGAAGCTTTACAGCGGGAGTCTGTTACAAAGAAAAAGGTATACATCGCTACGGATATTGCGGAGGTCTCTCTTACCTTACCGGATGTTGTATTTGTCATTGACTCTGGCACCGCTAAGCGACCACACATCATAGAGAGCAATCCTAATTCTGTCGCGTTTCCTCCGTTAGAGTTGGTTTGGGAAAGCTCCGTGAACTTACTGCAACGTCGTGGTCGTGCGGGGCGAGTCCAACAAGGATTCTTTTTTACTATGCTTTCCCGTGAACAGGTTAATCTTTTGTCACCTAGTGAATCTCGTTTAGGTAATGCAGTTTTGCATGAAATTGTTCTCCACTCTCTTCACTTAACACAGTCCCCGTTTGTTATGTTTTCTCTTTGTCGTGAGGAACCACGCAAGGTGAGTGTGCAACTGAGCCTTTCCACACTCTGTGATGGTGGATATGTGGTGCCAATTTTCGAAGAAGTTTCCAAATCTGAAGAGCTCAAAAATGAAGCCCATATCTGCGCCAAGAAGGCGTGGAGTTCACTCATTGCTGATGCATGCAAGATAAGTGCGGCACACCCTGACGGTAATGATGCAAGTGTTCCTAATCCGTTACGAACTATACCAAATGCTCATTTGCGTTACAATGTAACACTTAAAGGTCTTGTTGTTGGTGGATTGCCATTTGGTGTGGAACCTGGTACAATTGTCTTTAATGGTCTCATTACAGGTTTAACAACACTTTCCATTATAGCAGCTGCTTGTGTGTCATGCAAAACTCCTTTTTATGTGCCCTACCGAGTAACAGATCGATTAGAACGACTACGATTACTTGGGCGTGTGGAGTCTGTTATGAACGGTTTCAAGGGAGGACTTCATAATGATGCTCTCTCAGCTGTCGGTGCGGTGATTTCATATATGGCCATGCAATGCGAAGGTCTCTCCGAGGAAGGACAGGTTGCATGGTGTGAGGAACGTTATCTGAGTCGCACTCGAATCGTTGATATTCTCCTTGTTGTGCGCCAAACAAAAGAACAACTCGCCTCTATTCTTCCATTTGAGGATGTAAAGGATAATGATGAACTCGCAGCACAGTATGAAGAACACACCCTTACCCTCTCACTTATATGTTGTGCGGCGCACATGCATCATGGCATTTATGTCCTTCATGACAAAGCAATGGCAGAAAAAAAAAGGTTTGCGGGTAGTGGCGTATTTGTGAATATTAACTGCTGCAGAGATCGATCAGTCCCTACAGTTTGCCCTTGGCGACGAGAAACAGTCTGCGTCCCTTTTTCACTTCAAACTATTTATGGTCGTCTTGTGGGTTCCTTTTCTGCCCAATTACTACCGGAGGTTTTCAATGTGATGCTGCTTCTCTTTACCTACCGTCTGGTACATGACGAGATCGCGGAGGATGCGGAGTCCGTCCTTTTTGAAGTATCGCAAAGTGGAAGTTGTGTGTATCTTTCATGTGATCGAATAACAGCACTTCAATTACTTCATCTTCGACGACTCACATGTGCACGACTCTGTGTCATTCACTTCCTTATGCAACGAGAGGTTAGCCCCAGTGATACAGAAGCTATTGCGGATTGCCTTAAGTCCACGAAGAGTGACTTTGGTATTCCAAAGGAGTTGCAAGGACGCCCCGATTTTCTTCCACGAATGATTACCTCAACAGTGACCAAAGTTGTGCAGCGCATTGATGAGGCGACGCGTGCAAAAGGTGACAAATTGAAGGAGCCCATGCCTTTCTGCCGAGCAGCAGAGAAGCCACCGGAATTTAGGCCTACACGACAATCCCTTCTTATCTTTTCCAGCAACGGCTGCGGACCGTATGAGGCACCAATGCCGCCAGAGCAGCCACCATCCGCACACGCGGATCCAAATGCCGGAATACATACAGTGATGCAATAGTCTCTTCGTTTAGGAAATATATATAAAAAAAACAAAACAACAACAAAAAAAAAAAAACGTGTGATTTGAGCGAAGAAGGGGCGGAAGTAAGCGAACAAAGCGATATGAGAAAGGAACAAAAAAAAAAAAACGGCCATGTTTTGATGTCGAGATGATAGAAAAATAGAGGAGCGACATATGCTCTAGCAACAACCAGAGGCAATGAAGCGCAATATTCAATGACAATAAAAAGAAAAAAAAAGGAGAGCAAGGGAGTTGACATGAGCATGGTAAAAGATTGAGGAAGAGGATTTTTTTTTTTCTTTGATTGTTGTTGTTCCTGCTAAAAACGACAGCATCAATCAACAAAAATTAAATGCTGAGCTTGTGAAATTTGTGAAGAAAAAAGGAGATGAGTGAAGGAGATTGTGCACATTGAACAGACAAAGAGAAAAAAAAAAGCGTTAGTTTTCAACCCCAGATGGAGTTTTTCCGCTTTTTATTTTTCAATACACAACATGAATGCCTCTTTTTCCCATTTCCTTGGTTTATACATTGGTTTTACTCCCCTAATATATATATATATATATATATATATACATGTATACATTTTTGCCTTTTTTGCGATTCATTTTTTTTTCTTTTTTTGCTTTCCTTCTTTTCTCTGTGAAGGCTCGAGCCCGGTGTGCGTATAGGGAACCTACGAGGCGATTTGATCATTTTTTACATTGCTTTTCAAAATTAAGTTCGGAGAACGAGAAAAATAAGACAAAAGAACGTTTACGTATACCGCATTGCCTATGATGCGGGATGACTCCTTTACTCTTTGCTCATTTAAATTTTCCTCACAAAAGAAAAAAAAAGAGAAATTTTGAAACAAAAATTAGAGGTGAACTGAAACAACAACGATAAAGAGAAGAGGAACTACTGAAAAAAAAAAAAAGAACATGACACTTTTTTCTGTCTGCAAATGCTATTTACATATATATTATTTTTATATATATATATGATTCTTTTTTTCTTATTTATAGTTTGTTGTCGTACATAGTGCGTTGTGACGAGTTTAAGATTAGTCAAGATAGACAATATCTATGTATTTATATTCCTAAAAGTGGTGTGACCATTTGCGTAACTTTGTTTGCACAGTTTTGTTACCGTTACTAATACATATTTTTACTTACTTTTTTCTAGACTCTTTTTTTTTTTTTAAGGGCTTTCTCTACACTTCGAATTTAGTGCCCCAAACGAAAAACAAAAAGAAAGACACCGGGAGTTTATCAGAAGGTATAGTGAGATCATGTCAGGTGGCGGGGGACCCACTTTTGGGACTCCAACTAGACTGGGAGTTCAGTATTCCTCTGAGGATGAGCGCACTATCTATCAGAAAGTCGCCACACTCAACGGCTACACGTTTGAGGTGCCTCCTGTAAATCGTTTTCACAGCAAAAAGGCAGAGTCCAAGTTTGTGCAGCTTACTGGATCCCTTAATCCACGATTTGAGGCGCAACGGTTTGATAGTCTTCGCGAACGTCTCCAAATCGCCGATCGCAAAGATAAGGATGGACATCTTCAGGCCATTGCCGTACTTTACGCGGAATTCCTCGGTAATCATTTTCTTAAAGCCAAAGATGTAAACTATGCAGAATTTGAGCGGTGCTTTTATCCATCCTATCTCCCCTCATATAATGCCGCGTTGTCAGCAGTTGGATTGCGCAAACCAATATGGTGGCGACAGGGTCAGTTTGCATGTTTGGAGGATATCTCACGACTTCCACTTGATCGTTGTGATGCAAAGAAGGAGACATCCATGAGTTTTGAGGAGTGGTATTGCCTTTTTTGGAACTACTACACCCCTTTTAATACGTTGGCGTATCTGATGATGTTGACAGGACAGTCTGTGTTTGCTAATAAAGAATTGATTGAGAGCACTGCGGAATACATTGCGTACCGTCACTCACTTATTGACGACCCAAAGTTGAAAAAAGCACCTATTTTGTTTATTGGTTCTCGTACAGGTAAATTTGGCGCGCTTTTGAGCAGCACAGGAAAGATTCCTGTACCTATTATTCACACACATGAGAAACCCAACATGAATCCATACCTTTTAGTTATTCCACCTCATAAACAGGATGAATTTAAACCCCACCCTGTTATCAAAATGAAGGATCAAAGTGCACTAGAAAAATATGAACCAGCTATCATTTTAATGTCTGATATGATGATGAATACGGATCCGACAGCCATAATACGGCGCATGGGTTCCGTTCGAGAGTACATTTATTTCGGCACTCCAGACAGTTACATTGAGGGGCATGCGTGGGAGACATGGGGTCATTTTAAGTATCGTGAAAAAGGAGCCGATCACATACCACCTTTTATGCGAGAAAATTGGTTAAAAATACCACTACCGCACTTGTCCCGTTGGATGATTTATAAGACAGATAGTAATATGCAAATGGGGAATGCTGCTGTGACCACATGGATGCGTCGACCGCTCCTGCCCTCGGGGAGAATGAAGTGGTCGTGGCGCTTTGCCAGATTTAAGCCATTTTATTGAAAAGAGGAAATGGTAAAAGTTTAACAAGAAAAAAAAAAAAGGTAAACTAAGGGAAGGAAAAGAGGGTGGAATTTGAGGAATGTGGGTTTTTTTTATTTTTATTTTTGTTGTATGTGTTACCTTTTGTTTTTCTTTTATGTTACGCAGAGCACACTTTGAATCAATCACAGACATTACAAGCAAAAGAGCAAACATTCACGAGCGATGTACTTATCGTTGTGTATTTTTTGTTTATCAATCATTGGGGCGCCCTCTAAATTAGCAGGAGTGGCGAAAATGAAAAAGAAAGAGGATATCTAAAAGTTGTGGTGATTCTTTAAATATTTATGAATATATTCATTTTCTATTTAATCGAAAATGAACGGAAAATATGTTGTCGATTTTTTCTTTTTTCTTTTTTCTTCCCTTTTTTCACCCTTACTTTTAGCTTTGGCAAAAGAAAAATAGAAAGAGGTACAAAGCGTTAGCCACCTCATATCTTCCTCCCTTTTTTAAGGAAGAAAAATTACATCGTGATAGGTATTCTTCTTTTTTTTTTTTCTTCTTCCCACACTCTTTACTTCATTCTTGCCATTACTTATATCTTTTATTGCCTCGCTTCCTGCAGGTATTACTATCATTATTTTCTTTTTTTTTTTTTATCTGTTTTGCGTGGAATATCCTTTTGCATTCCCATGACTGCCTTAAAACGTGAAGATGAACTAAAATTAAAGGCACTAACTGATCTTAGTCAACGTGTTGGTCGGTGTAACCTTCCGGAGGATGACCAGTTGCTCATGCTCTATTTGGAAGACCGCTATGACTGTTTCCTAGAAGAAGGCATGCGAAAACTGCGCGGAGAGTGTGACGCGAAGTCTTTAAAGGGTATTGGACGTTTGTTTCATAGTAGTATGAAGAAGTATGGTCGCCGCATAGATTCTACGGATTCATCTTCTGCACTAGCGTTGGGAAAGTTGTGGACATGGGTGATTGATGACGTCATTGTTGGTGGTGTACCTTATGCGGGAATGCAGGAGGATAGGGCTGGCCATCTTTTAGAGCTGCGCCGCCAATGCGAAGCGCGGGGCATCTCTCTTGTTTCGGTTGTGTCTTGTCTGGAGACGGATGAAGCGATTCCGGATGGCTTTGCAGGGCCGAAAGATTGGGAGCGTTTGCTTGGGGTAGTGACATTTTTCTTTGTCCCATTCATCCCATCTTGTAAACACGACAACCCTCCAGCGATTGGTGACGCAGGGTTAGAGGAACTTCTCACGATATGCAAGAATGTATACAATATGCGCAGATCCAGTTCACATAGTAGTGTGTTTTCAACAAACTCAGCAGCAGAAAATCAACACACACGTTGCGTTGTGTACATTCAGTGCAAAACTGGGCAAACCCGGGCATGGGTGTTTGCTATGGCCTATCTAATAAGCCAACTCGGCATGGAATACACAGATGCAGATAATTACCTTCGCCAACTTCGGGCTTTCGATCCCAGCCCAACGCAGGTGGAGCTCATCACGAGGTTTGTAACATACATCAAGTCCCCACGCTGCGCAATGAAGCCGTCAGAGGAAGACGCATACCTCAGAGTGCTGACAGATGTGCTTTCCCTGACACCACCATATCGTGAACGGCTTCTGCGTGACCTGGAGAATTTGACCTAGTAGGCAACTTAGTAATTGCTCTTGTATGTTTTTTTTTCGCCTTTTAATATATGGTTACTCCTATCTTTGTGTTATTACCATATAATGTTTTTTTTTTTTTTGAAAAGAGTGTTCCTTTCTTGCTTGAGTATATACACAGGTACGTTTTGGCGCAATACGCTTCTCTCTTTCTCTTTTCATTTACGTGTATATAAGATATAGGTAGTAATTCTCTCTCTCAGTGATATATATATATATAGATATATATTCCTGCTTGTATATTTTCTCTATCCTCCCTAAGTATATTTTTTGTCTATTTACCAACCAACCCTTTGTTTTTCTTTTCTTTTGCTGTGAGACAGACAGACAACGCTCACGCATCATCGAGAATGAATCCTCAACTGCCTCTTTCTGGAATGATGATCTTCACAACCGCTGACGTGGCGGAGGCACTGACTGGTAATACGACGGCACGCAGTGGACTAAGCGTCACTGTAGCAAGTCAAGAACGACACCGTCTGGCGGAGGAACACCTCTTTGCGGCGATTCGGCGAGGACTTACCGCACGCCAACGTTCACCCCATCCCCTTCTGCGTTCCTTTCCCGGGAAACGGTGTGGCACAGGTGCAACACGTGGGACTAATGAAACGTCACGCCCATACGTCTGTCTACCCAAAACTCGGCACGACAATGCCGATTGTATGGACGCGATCTACGTGATGAATTTGGATCACGTGTACCGCACGCCGGAGGGATTCCTGGAGAGAATGCGGGAGTGTTGGGCCGAGGTTTCATCTGGTATAACAGATGAAGAGGAGAACAACACCTGTGCGACCGATCCGGACCTCCTTCTCATTGTTCTATCTCCAGCAGAGACACATGTACCATTGGGACCCGGAAGTATGCTTCCGTCTTTCATTCGTGTGACATCAAACACCACCTACCGTGCAGAAGAGAAAGGTATGACGGAGAGGAGAAAAGACAAGGTGGAAATGATGCCTCCAAACGATAAGAAGGGAGCAGAGTCCGTGGAATTTGAAGGGGATACCTTCCGACTTTGTGGATTTCCGCCGAGTTTGCGGTTTCACTTGTCATTGACACACCAAAAACTCTGGCTGGACTCCATCATATTGGGCTCTCAGTATAGCACCAAAGATTGTAATGGCTTTCGCGCCATGTTCTTTTCCAGTGACTTTATAATTCATTCCCTTTTCTTTCTTGACTGGTGTGTCCCATCTGACTTTGTGTGGAGTCCTCGCCAAGCGCCTAGAAAAGTGGGATGGGGATGCGATATTATGGGTCGTCTCTTGCGAGGGATTAATAAACAGCCAGCGACAGAGTTAGTGCCCTCAGCGGAAACAGAAAAAGTTTCCTTGGCAAGAGGCATCATACCGTATTGCAAGAATGTTACCGCAACGGAAGAGTTTTGTATTCTTGGTGATATGGAAGAGGAGTCTTTGTTTGATGTGGAAAATTCCTTTCCCAGTACAATGGCTCCCTCTACTACCTTGAGTGCAACGGGAATTGAACATACGAACAGTAAACGAAAAGAAAACCGTCTCCAAACGGAAAACAACACTATGCATCATAAAGACGATAATGGTAATAGTAAACCGAAAGATTCTCATTATGATGAGAATGAGGATGTGCGTTTCGTGCAAAGTCTCTGTGCAAAAGTGACATCCTCCCCTCGTCGGCAATTGGCGATTTCGGTTTTATTAGATGAGTTACGCATGGTGACTTCCGTGCATCATTCCCAGAAAAAACTTTCAAAATTCGCTGTACCAAATCTCTTCTCTTTGCCACTCCCTGTGAGTTCGGCAGCCCGATGTCTCCTGGAAGAGAAGCAAAGCGTCATACCAACATCACGGAGGGACAAACTCTCGCATCCTCCCGCTGCTTCTGCAGAGAACGCTTCTTTTCTACAATCTCTTGCACATCGCTGGTCTGGAGGTGAGAAGGATCACATTCAGAAGGTGTCTCAGCTTTTGGAAGGCCCTTCTCTTGCTGTTTGGGATAGTAGACCCTCTGTGGAATTGGCTGATGTGGTCGAGTTGAATGAGCTGTCATTTACAAACGTTGAGTCTTGCGCGTCATTCGCTACTAGCAAAAATACAGCTGGTCCTGCTGCTGCTACTACTACTACTACCATGGCTAAACAAATATCGTCGAATGTTGCAGATGGAGAGTGCTTGAAACGAATTTTACGGGGATTAGAGTCACAAATGTTTTTTGTGGATGCGGCGCTTACAGCGGCAGACCTTGTTATTGCGCAAAGGTGGACCCGTGCCATGGCGCAGTGTAGCCATAACGATAAAAAGCACACCATCATTGGTCAATGAGTATGATTTGTTTAAGTAGCTCAGACGCAAACGCCATTCCACTTCCCTGTTTTTTTTTTTTGCATTGTTTTACAGAATGAATTACAGATTTTTATAATAAATACATAAATAAATATATAAATACATATATATATATATATATATATGTATATATATATATATATATATACCTTTTTTTTGACCAGTTGTAATTTTTTTTTTTGTTTGTGGGGAAGGGGGTTCTGTTTTTTGAAATTATTTTTTAAAAAATTTTCCGATCTTTAGTGAAGTGTAACTTTTCTTTTTTTATTATTTTTTTTTTGTCATTCGTTTTATCTTTTACCCATGTATTCATATTCATCATTTTCTATATTTCTTCGTTTTTTTTTTTTTTGTCTTTCTTTTTCGTTAACCCATATGCACACGCAAAGCGAGTAGTAGTAAAAATACAAATACACCCACTCACAATAACAGCAACAACAAACACCAACCGTGGTAGAGTGTTGTCCCATCCGTAGTGTGTCGCGTTGGACGATGCGTCGTGTGTTTACCACGTCCTATCCCCCACTGACGCTTATCGCTTGGCGTGCAGTGCATGTGCCGCCGTCCAAACCCGGCAGCTCCGACGAGGACGCCCTTGGCGCGGAGGATCCCTTACAAGCCGTTGGCGATGCGCTGCGCGGCTGTGCGTCCCATCCCCCCCCGCACAATGCCGCGCTTCCGCCCGACGTGGACCCCATCGCCTCCGCCGTGAACCGCCGCCGCAATCGCCGCAAGCGAACGGTGGACTCCATCTTTGGCGACGTCCTGCACGACGCGCTTCGGCTGCGCGACTTGGGCCACAAACCCGACGCCGACTTCGTCTACAAGCGCACACAGGAGCGGATGTACGAGGCGGAGTACGGCCACAAGCCGCCCAGCGCAACGGAGCACGCGACGAAGTACACCCCTTTTCCGCCCGACTTTCGTCTTCACCGTCTCCTCCCGTTTGCGTCAGTGGCCGGGGAGGACCCGTGGCCGGCGCGCGCCGTGACGGCGGCGAATCCCGTCTGGACGCGTCAAAGTCTCGAGGCGGACCGTCAAGCAACCGGCGGGGCGGCGTGGCGCGCGTGGGAGCGGCGTATGTTCGCCCCGCGGGAGGGGTTTGACCCGATTGGGGAGTTCACCGACGCCATGGAGGAGTTGGCGTATTGGGAGGAGCGGTTTGTGCGGTTTCTGCGCGCCGTGCCGCTCCCGCAGCGCCGCACCTTGCCGTACTTGCATGAACACTATAGATATCTCACACACCGACTTATTCGGGCGGAGCGGCGGTTTATTGGGACACGTGATGCGGCCGTCGCCAAGGCCCGCGCATCCACCTCGGTGTTTAAGATGACAGAAGATAAAGTCGATCGCGTTCGTGCACTCTACGCGGAGACGCATAAATCACTTTCTAGTCCAAATTATGACCCAACACGAATGAAGAAATCCGTTATTGGACCTCTCATGGTAATGACGGAGACGGAGTTTGATGAGTGGAGGAATGTGGAACGACACCGACGGAACCGACTGGCGGCTGAACTTCTCTGACACGCTTTTGTTGTTATTTGTGCATATCACAAAAGAAAGAAGAAGGAAACAAACAAAAAAGAAACACACACACACACGCACACCAAAAAAGAAAAAAAAAAGAGGAAACATTGACGAGGAAAGAATGAGGAAAGGAGCTCTCTTTCCTCTCTTTTTTTTTTTAATTAATACATTTTGTTGTTGTTATCTGCTGCGTTTTATTTTTTGGTTTGGCTGTAACACGATGTGAGGAAGTCACATGACAGCTCTCTCTCTCTCTTCACACACACACAATATATATATATATATATATATATATATTATTATTATTATTATTATTATTATTTGCCTCCTTTTTTTTTCATTTTTTTGTCTTGGTGTACGTATTTTTACATGTATTACTCGTATTTTATGATCCGATGAGTACAATTTCATCATCTCCTCTTCTCCATTCCTATTGCTTTATTTTTTTTCTACTTTTTTTTTTTTTTCTACTAACAAAAAAAGGGTGTCTGTTTCTCTTTCGCTTCGTTGTTTATTTCGTTATGCGGCGCGCGGCGTCGCTCTTTGGTCACACTTTGGTTTGTTGCTGTCGACACCAAATGGCGCTTCACCCAACTCGACCCGCACGCATTCCCCCCCAACTCGCACGTCTTCTCGTCGCTGGCGGTCTTCTCGCCTTTCAGGTGTTTGCGGCCGCTCACCAACGCGAGGCACACCGACTACGCGAGGAGGCGGAGGAAAAGGAAGCCAATGGCACCGCGTCCTCCTCCTCCTCCTCCTCCTCCTCCTCCTCCTCCTCCTCCGCAGCTTTCTCCTCCACACCAAATCGGATGTCGCCAACGGAGGCGCTGCAGATTTTGGGCCTCGACAGTCGACTCGCCACCCCGTTGCAGCACGAAAAGGATCGTCAGGAGGCCACCCAACGCTTTCGGCGTCTCTTTGCGATCGCGAAGGAAACGGAGAATGTGTTTTTGCAGGGAAAGTTTAGTGCCGCGTACCGAGTCTGTGTGGAGGAGAACTGGGATGCAGAGGAGGCGGAAAAGGAAAACTCGGGTAATGAAGCAAGAAAGTAAATGAAAAGTACTTTTGTGAGTCTGTTGGTTTTTGTGCATTCCTTTTGTTCTCACTTTAATTATTATTATTATGAATAATACCTCTTTTTGTTTTTAGTTGAGTATTTTTGTGGTCGATGTGGTGAGGAACAGAATGTGATTTTTTCTCTTTGTACACCGTGATATCGTTTTGGTTACGATTTTGATGAAGTTGCTATTTTTTTTTTTTTTTGCGAATAATAAGGATTTGCTTGCTGTAAAGACAATTTCTTGGAAAAAAAAAGAATATATATTTATATATATATATATATATTTTTTATACTTTAAAGAATAGCTTGAGGAACAACAACAACAAGATGAAGTGCTATGTTAAGTCTGTTTTTCCTGTATATGCATATGTATGTATATTTTGTGTTTGAATGTGTGAAGTGCTTCTTTTTCAATATATACTTCTTTTCGCTCGTTTCCCTTCTTTTCCTTTTTTTTGTTCTTTGTTTATTTCATACCTTCATGACTTTTTCATTAGCTCTTTAAAACGCTATTTTAAAGAGAGGTATTTTTTTTTTGTAAAAAAGAAAAGAAGGCACATAAGGAAATAGTGTTTCCTTCCTTCTCTTTTTCCATAAATTAGGGATACATTTTGAGTTTTCCTCATATTTCTATACATACATATATATATATATATATATATATTTATTTAAGTATTTGTATATTTATTTGTAGGATTTATCATTGAAAAGCCTCCATACTGTAAAAGTGGCAAAGGAGGCGAAAGGAAAGAAGTGGTGGAAAAAGTAAAGTAAACAAAAAATTTAGAGGAGGAAAAGGGGGAAAAATTTTTTTTTACTTATTCTTTAAGGATTCTTAAAGAATATCTTACTCTCTGGGACTATTTAAATATATACATATATATTATTATATTTATATATTTATAGATACCCGCGTGACACAACAACGCAAAGGAGAACGAAGAGGAAAAAGCAAAAGAAGAAAAACACGAAAAAAATATAGGATATGTCCATTTCCACTGGAGTACTAGACAATCCCCTTATTGGTGATTTGGGGAGTGTGTTATCTTCTGGGTCTAGTAGCGGACGAAGGTCTAGCAACGGTAGTGATGGAAACTTTAAGAGAGTGTCGGTTGAGTATTCAGCGCGAGTAGCCGTGCAAAGCTTTAAGGAAATACTTGCTCAAAATGGAATAAGTCGCCTCGGTGATTTGGCAAACTCTGAATCAAATGCTCGTCGATCTTTACAGTCCAAGAATCATTCTCAGCTTTTGGAACTAAGTCTTTCCTTAATAACTACGCTAGATGAATTAAGTAAATCCTATGAAGATTATGAGGTTCATCACCCCGTTTTGGCATTTGGTCACGGTCCGAGCATATCGTCGACGGTGAGTATGATGAGTATTATACGCCCACCCGTGCATGAGACAACGGAGGTCCGAGTTGGTACAGATGTGAAGGGACACAAAATGATTAACCGTTATGTTTTGTTATCGGAGTTGGGACATGGGGCCTATGGTGTTGTACATTTAGGAGAGGATCGTGATACCAACCGTCAGGTGGCTATCAAAATTATTCCCAAGGGACGTCTTAAAACTTCACTAACCTCCGATGGCGTAGCACTACGACGTGAAATTGCTATTATGAAGAAGTTGCGTCATCGAAATTGTGTTTCACTTTTGGAGGTCATTGACGCCCCGGGTTCGGATCAGCTATACTTGGTCATGGAGTACTTTCCTAATGGTTCTATTCTTCGCGTTGGGGTTCATCCACAAGGTTATTCCCCTACTATATTTAAAAATTCTTACCTTATTGAAAAGGTGATGCGTGAGGATAAGTTTATTGGATGTATACCACTTTCTGAGGATCGTTGTTCGTGCTATTTACGACAGCTTGTGAATGGGTTACGATACCTTCATAAGCGTGGCGTTATTCATCATGATATCAAACCAGAAAATATTCTCCGTGATGACGGAGAACGGGTCTGTTTTTCTGATTTTGGTGTCAGCGAAATTGTAAAATCTGAGCGTGATGCAAGTAAAAGAATTTCCTGTGTGGCACGTTTAGGGGCGGCAACGCCACTTTTCACATCTCCAGAAAGTTTTGCAGTTGGTGAAAGTGGGGACTCACCCCTTGACGCTTTTATGTCTGACATTTGGGCACTAGGCATTACATTATACATTATGTTAGTGGGGGTGACGCCTTTCAATGGGCTAACTTATTTTGCCGTTTCAAATGATGTGCAAAGTTCCGATTTCCCATGGAATGGGAAAAATGTATCTGATGAGGATCTACATAGTGACTGGAAAGCCATTCTTGACGGTATGTTGAAGAAGAAGCCAAGCGAACGCTGGACATTGACGCAACTACGTAATTTTCTTGAAACCGCCTTTTCCACCTCACCAAAGATAGAAAGTAGCGAAAACGAACTTAGTGACAATATGATTGAGCACCTTTGTGTGACCGCGGAGGATATTAAGAACGCAACCGTTCAAGAATGTGCTCCGTCACGCAACACGTCAAATACGCCGTCTGAGGGAAAAGAAATAGTGCGCTCCTTCGTGACAAATTTTCGCGAACGGCTGCGGGACGCAAGTGCGGCGTACGTGGAAGAGAACACATTACCCAAGGCACTTTCAGCGGAGATGGTTCAAAGCCCACGTGTCCGTGTTTCAGGTAAATCTCGTGAACGGTTTTTACGTAGAGGAAATAATTCCCGTCCAACGAAAAAGTGAAGGAAAAGTGAAGCAATATTGTTTCGTGTCCTTTTCGAATGTTTTTCTTTTTTTTTTTCTTCTTTTCTTTTCATTTTTTGTTTGACCCCCTTATTTGTTGTTTCTCGCTCAGCTTTTTTTTTTTCCTTTTTTTTTTCACTTTCACTTTCTTTTTCAGTTTTATGTGAAATAAGGAATGTTATTTTCATTTTAGTCTTCTTACCTCCTGTTTTTTTTTTTTTTTGGTGGCTGAGGGAGTGGTCTTGTTGGTTTTGCGTCGCTTGCGTAAAGACAGTTCCGTTCTTTATATATATATATGAGATTTCCAATTTTCTTTTCTTTCTGTAGGATAATATTGGACCAAAAACAAACAAACAAAAACTGTAAAGTCCTCGAGGTGCCTTTTTTTTTTTTCTTGCACCAACAATGAGGAAAATGATTTGGTGATCGACAAAAACAAAAAATTTTTTTTTTTTTTGTTTACTACCTTTTTGAAATCTTTTTTTTTGATTTGCTTCTTT
Organism: Trypanosoma mega; assembly: GCA_030849715.1. NCBI lineage: Eukaryota > Euglenozoa > Kinetoplastea > Trypanosomatida > Trypanosomatidae > Trypanosoma > Trypanosoma mega. The sequence continues at coordinate 79,850 of JASANV010001528.1, read as the reverse complement.
AGTAATTAGTTCGTTGCAATCGATGTATATTGGTAACAGAAAGACACACACAATAGGAAAAAAAAAAGAAAAAGAGAAAAATGTAGAGAAGAAGAAAAAAAAAAAAATCCCTTACTACAAACCTGAAATATTTCTTTTTTATTTTCATTTTTACTTCTTTTGTTTTTTTGTATTTATCTTTTTTTTTCTTTTTTTTTTTCCGGAATAACAGCGAATCATTATTATTACTATGACACTGTAGGTTTTTTCTTTGAGATTAATGTTTTGCTTCTCTTATTTCATTTAAAAAAAATTATTTTCTCACATATGAGAATGCTTTCAGTAACAGCCAACATTCTTTGTGTTGGAAGGCCGTTCTGAGAGCAAGTTCTGATATCTGAACTTAAAGAAAGAGTTCCGACTTCTTTTTTTTGTCTTTGTTTTTGTTTTTTTCTCTGTGAAAGATGTACTCTATGCGTTTTTTTTTATTTTTCATGTCTGTGTGTATTCTGCTGAATGCAACGTTTTTTTTTTGTTTTCTTTTTTTTGTTCCAAAATTTAAACGGTGCCATTTTTTTTTTTTCCTCCCCACCTTTTTTTTTTTTTTTTCTGCTTCTCGTTGTGTCATTTCTTTATGTTGGTCGAAAAACCTTGACATTTCTTATTTACTCTCCTGGTGTCCTCAAGGTAAAATATGTCTTTTTTCTGTTTGTTGTGTGTGTCAATCCATTCATTAGGTTTAAAATCGCGGTTGACTTTTTTTATTCTTAAACCAAAAAAAAAAAAAATAACTTTTTTTTTGTTGTTACTATCATTATTTTATGCTTATCTTTATTGTTTTACTCCCATTTTTTCTGTGAAAATATTCTTTTTATTTTTGTGTTTGTTATTACCGATTCCTTTTTTCTCTTCATCATACTTTTTTCCTCACCCTCTTTTTCTGATGTTCATTTATTTACTTCAATGTGTGCTACTATTACTGTTATCTCGTTGAGGAGTAATGAGTGACGTTGGACAGTCCATTCTTTCGGCGCTTGCGGCCGCCTCCGACCCGAACCCCGATGTGCGTCATCGCGGCGAGGCCGAACTCCAACGCCTTAAATCACAACCGACCGTTTTCTTCTCGTGTTGTGCCGAGCTACTCATCACCCCGTCGGTTCCGAGCCGCGGCCGACAGCTTGTGGGGTTTGTGCTAAAGAATAACCTCTCGCACCCGTTGTGTGTGCAGAACAGTGCGCTTCAGCAGTCCGTCCTCCATCGCGCGGTGGTCGACGCGGAGCCGCAAATTCGTGCAGTCGCGTGTGCGATTATAAGTTCCGCCGTGCGTGAGACGCATTGGCCGGTCGAGCCGGTCGCACAGGCCTTGACAGGTATACTCACCACCCGAAGCGGTGAGGTGCACGCGGTGCATGGGTCCATACGCGCCTTGTCGCAAATTGTGGATGACTGCGTGCAGTTGCTGGATATGCGACAGGTGACGGGTGCGGTGGTCGCCGCCATGCTGCCCTACCTACGTACACCCATTCCAGGAAAGGAAGGGACAGAAGTGCGTCTTAAGACACTGGATGCGATTGCGGTGGTGCTTGAACAGGCAGGTGTGGACAACGCGTCCTGTTCCTTTGTCAGTATGCAACCACACGTGCTGGAGGTGATTGACGCTTGCTTTGTCAATCTTCAAAACCCTTCATCCAATAAATTGGCTGCACTTTGTGTAAAGTGTCTTGTGCTTTCTCTGACATACCACACGATGATATCGGATGAACTGTTTCACCGCATGGTACAACTCATGTCTCTTGCCACGGCCTCCAAACCAGTTGGAGGGGATGAGGAATTGTGTATTGAGGCGACAGAGTTTTGGCGTGGTGTCTTATACTTCCCCCGATTTGCACAGTTGGTGGAGCCAACCCTAGAGAGCATTATCCCTATTCTTATCCATTCTATGGTGTATTCAGAGATGGAAATTGGTATGCTACAGGCCAGTGCGGAGGATTGGAATGTACCAGATAAGATAGATGACATCAAGCCACGCCACTATCAAGCACGAGTAAATAATACGAGTGCAGAAGAAGGAGAAAACGGAGATGATGATGGCGATGATGATGATGATGCAGAGGTGGAAGAGTGGAACCTTCGACGTGTGTCAGCACTAACACTTGACTCCATCGCGGAGTACTACGGGGAGCGGATTCTCCTTCCGGTCCTGGGTGTCATTGATGGTATGATGCAACCAAGCAGACCATGGAAGGAACTGGAGGCTGCTATTCTCGCCCTTGGTGCTATTACAGATGGTTGTTTTGACTCCATGTTACCATATTTGCCTGATGTAAGTACCCGACTTCTACAGTTACTTGACGATTCATCTGTGCATTTCCTCGTGGGAAATATTTCCCTTTGGACTCTCACACAAATTGGTCAATTTATTGTAAATGATTCGGAAAAATTACATAGTTTTATATTATGTGTTTTACAAAAGATGCAAAGCCCTTCCAAATTGATGCAAGAAGCTGCGACAGCGGCGCTTCAAAAAACAATAGAACTCTGTAATGATGGTCAACTGAACAATGCGGTTCCACCTATTTTGGATACAATCTCTAAATGTCTGCGTGGATATCAGTTGAAGAACCGTGTTTTGTTATTCGAAACATTAGAAACAGTTTGTGAGGTTCTAGGTGAGCAACTACGTCTTCACCCTAATGCAGTGGAAACGATTATGGGCCCATTAGGAGAGATTTGGGGCAATACACCAAATGATAGCCCTCTTCTTTTTTCGTTCTTTAAATGTATGTCAAGTGTTTGCACAGCGTTGGGATCTGCAGTACAACCAATGGCAAAGGATATATTTGAGCGATCCTATGGATTACTTGTGTTACATGTGCAGGCACGAGCTAATGCTCGGCGCATGAATGAGGATCCTCCGGAGTATGAATTTCTCGTCACAGCTGCAGATTTACTTTCTGGTCTCTTTGATGCTCTTGGTTCCTCCTTGGATCCTCTTGTCGCCCAATGTCAACCGCCATTTATCGCTACAGTTCTTGAAACGGTGGTGGATGAAAGTGCGGATATTCGACAGAGTGGTTTTTCACTCCTTGGTGACTTGGCAAAGAGTTGCCCAGGTCACGTACAACAGGCACTCGGACCTGTGATAAGCGCCGCGCTAGAGAATCTTAAACATCTCAATGAATCGACCTACAGTGTTATTAGTAATGTTGCATGGTTTCTGTGCAATCTTATGGAGAACCAAATGGATATCAATGGTATGCCTGTTCTAGATGCGTCCAATGGGTTAACTCAACTCTTCGCTGCGTTGGCGCGTGTCTTGGGTAGCGGACACCTCACGGCGGATATGCGGAACATGGCGGAGAATGTGAGTATTTGTCTCGGTCTCATCTTGTGCGCGAACCCTGAGGTGGAAACCCAGTCCAGTTGCTCAGCCGCCGTTTTCGCGGGACCATTCTGTGAGTATATGCGAAATGTAAAGGATGTACCTCACAAGGAGCAGGCGGTGAATGGTTTCTTGATGACGATGCAACACCAACTCCCTGTTGTGATGGAACTCCTCAATCTCTTCTTTGATCTCGCCATATCCGTGTCGTCATCGGGACCGGACACGAAGGAGGCGGTCAGAGGTCTCTTGGCCGCCGCAAAAGCACAAAATGGAGCACGTTGGCAGCAAGGTATGGCGCAATATAGTGAGCAACTGCGCAATCGATTATACCATGTGTACGGAATTCAATGATAAATGGGTATTGGATGTGTAGGAGCTACTTTGGCAGGGGATGGACATGAAAAAACGCATCATATATATATATATATATATATACATATGTATATGTATCTGTGGGCGTTTGAGAGAGCGATAAAAAGAAAAAAGAAAGGAAAGGAAAAAAAAAAGAAAAACAGAAGGAAAGCATTTTGAAGGTAATACAAATCGACTAACGAGAAGCGTAATCTAAGGTACCTTGGTGCACTCCCATCACCTCCCTAATCAAATTAACATTGAAAACGTGATGGAAAGTGAGACAATATCTTCTTGATAGAAAAATTGAAGGAGATATCTTAAGAAAAAGACAGAGGTTCCACCACCTACCGTCGTGCGGAGATGAAAAAAGGAGAAAAAAAAGAGAAAAGTGGAGCAAGAAAAAAGAAACAATAACAGAGGAAGAATACTCCAAACAAGAAAAAAATGATGAAGAGAAATGCTGATTTTCTTTATATATATATATATGTTAACATTAAATAAAAGATATCTATATATATATATATATAGATATATATATATAACAAAAGAAAGAATATAGAATGAGAGAAGATGGATTGTATCGTAATTATTATTATTATTATTTTTGCACATATATTGTTGTGCCACACACACACACACACACACACACAAATAAAACTTGTGTGTGTGTGTCTGTATATCCTTTTGCTTAATGAATTTTACTTTTCTTTGTTTCTTCCTTTTCGATCTTTAGCGACAGAAGGCCGTACCTCCCCCTCCCTCCCCCCCTCGTTTCTTCACCTCCTACACACACAATCTCTCTTTCTAGTTTTTTTTTTCTTTCTTTGTCGTTTTGTTCCATTCTTCTTTTCAGCCCCACGTGAAACGAAATCGAAAGAAGAAGAGAAAAGAATTTAAAAAAAATATCTTTACAGATCTTTGATTAACACCATATATATATATATATATATTACAAACACACAGAGCGAAGTCAATAAACACAGAAGCAAAAAACAAAAAACGAAACAACAACTTTGAGCAAAAAAACAAACCCCCTCTCCCCCCACAAGAAAAAAAAAAAAAAAACAATGGTAGACCGTCTGGACGCGTTCCTTTCCTTCGCATCACGTCGAAACGGCTTTCCATTGCCCTCCGCCCCCCTCGCACTGCCGGCCTCCGCCTCCCTCGCAAATGGGCTAAACTTTTTGCCCATCAACAGCGACACGCGTCCCGTCTTTGACGCCCTCGACGGCATTCACCAGGAGTTCGCTGTGCTCGACAAGCTACACACTGCGCAGCTCATCCAATGCGGCGGCGCGGCGCGGGAGCGGGTGCGGGCCGAGTTGGAGCGCATCACCGCCGCCTGCCACGACTGCCACACGCGCCTCGATGCCTACCAACGCGCGACGCGTCAATTAGACCAGCAACACCGCCTCAACCCCGCGGATGTGCGGATGCGGGAGAATATTCTCTCCTTTATGGAAGTGTGCCTCATGGAGGCGGTGCGTCAGGTGTGGGAGGCGCAGCGCGCGCACGAGGAGCGTCTCATTGACGCGACCGCCCGACGCGTGCGGGTGCGATTTGCCGGGAATGATGTGTCGAACCCAATGGACGCCGCACACGCCTTGGTGTTGGCGAAGCAACTCGTGGAAACGGGAAACGAGGATCGCCTCTTCTCCCTCGCGCGGGATGAGTTGGAGCGGGTGATGCGTACACGGGATGCGGTGTTGGAGTTGGAGCGGGAGATGCGGGATTTGCTGCAGTTGTTTAGTGATCTCCACTTTCTTGTGATGGAGCAGCATGAGAAGCTGGTCCAGGTGCAGGAAAATGTGGAGGAGGCACACACAAACATTGAGACTGGGACGGAGGAGCTGCGAGAGGCAAAGAGTCACCAAAAAGCGTGTTGTAATGCTATGTGAGAAAAGGAAATAGTTTTTCTCTTTAAAAAAAAATTGATGGTACAGGGTGTTTTTTTTTTTAATAGTGTCAGGTTTATTTTTAAAATGTATTTGTATATATATATATATATATATCATCAACTGCATGTTGCATTACGTTTTTTTTTTTTTTGGTTTGCTTCTTTGTTTTTTTATATATATTTCATTTTGTGTCGGCTTTTTATTATTATCTATGTATTATTATTATTTTTTCTGTGCTCGTTTTCTTATGGCTGGTCTTTGGAAAAAGAAAAGGCAGAGAAGGAAGCTATGAGACAAAACGACTATCACGAAAAGCCATTTTCTAAAACAAGAGAGAGAGAAAAAAAAAAAGATGAAGGAATTTGGATGAGTCATTACGTTATATATATATATATATTGTTATTATTATTTTTGGATTTTTTTTCACTAATTTTTGTTTTGTATGTCTTTATTTGCTTTCAATTTTTTGCTTTGTTTTCTAAATGGTCTTCTCTTTTTTGTGTGTTTTGTTTATTGCTATGTGTCTCGTATTTTATTTTTTTTCTTTTTTCTCTTTTTACTTGTTTTTACTGTTATTATTCATCTTTTTTAAAGTTTATTTTGAAGTTTTTTTTTTTTTTGACTCCTTTTTGGAACAGTATTCCTTTTGTTCTATTTTTTATTGCTCTTTTTTTCTCACTTTTCATTAAAGAAATTGACTCCTATTTCCCTTTCATATCTCGGGTATATATATATATATATATATTTGTATCGTTATTTTTTTCTTTGTTACTTTACCTGAACGGGATGTCATCCTCTCGCAGTGGGCGTGCGTTGTCGACGGCGAGCAGCAGCGTCGGCTCCGCACTGCACAGCGATGTGTGTGATTCCCCCAACGGAAAGGGAACGTTATATAATCACTTTGCCGATCGCATTGCCCAATTACGCCACCGCCAACAACAACGACACCAGGCCCAACGCACACCTCCTTTTTGCGCGGAGAAGGCCTCTGTCAGTTCGGGTATGGATCGCCCATCGCCCAACACACGGCCTCATAGTCCAATGCCATGCGTGGGCCCACAGATGCGATTCGTCGCCCTTGGCCAAACACAGGAAAGCAACGAGAAGGCCGCATGTAGCGGCGCATCGGGTTTAACGCTTCTTTGGGTGAGTGGGGCGGAAAGGGCGGTGGCGCGAACGTGTTTGGAGGCGGCGGTGCATTTGGTGGCTTTGGCGAAACAGTTGCATGGTGGGGAAAAGGGGCCCACACATGGGGTGGCGGAGGCAAACACCGGCGGACGCGTAACGTTTTCACCTCTTCCGAATGGACACCTGCTGCTCGCGCAGGAGCAATTGGGAGGCGAAGAGATCCTTGCTGACGGGTGAGTGACACACACACACGTACACACACAAAAAAAGAAAGAACAAAAAAGAAACGAGAACATTTTTTCTGTATTATTATTTTTTTTTTTTTGTCAGGCTTGGTGTATTTGCTCAAATCTTTTTTTTTTTTAAATGGAGAAGAATATTATTATATATACCTTTTTTAAAATTTGAATGCCATATCAAATTGTTTTTCTTATTTTTTATTTTCTTTTCTGTGATTGGAGAAGGTGAGGAATTGTGATTCATTGTATAATCCATAAAGGTGCATTGAGAGGAATTTATTTTTGTCATTAAGTGAAATCGGATCCAGGAAACAACATGAAATCTATAACAAAGGATAATTTTAAGGAAACTTTTCCGGAGTTCCTTCGTGATCTTCATGAAGCGAGTTTTATTGCCGTTGATCTGGAATTTACTGGCATTCAACGTGAAATGGAGAATGGAATGGATTACCTACAATCCACGGAGGAGGCGTTTCGCGGTAAGATTGCCTCCGCCTCCACCTACAATCCAATGCAGATTGGTTTCAGTATTTTCAGCGGCGATGGGGAGCCGAGGGATTTGTCCCATGCCAGCAGCATGGGAGGGGTGACCCCTTGCTATCACGCTGCCATGAAGGAGGAGGCGGAGGCATTCCGTTCGTTTAATTCCGGTAAAGGTTCCCCACAGTTTCTTTTGGAATCCATCGCCGCACGTGGCGTTGTCACTAATGAGGATCTGATGGAGCTAAACAACTTGCGCGATACGTATGTTCGGGACGCACAAAAGGCAGCGGAGAATGACGTAAACGAAAACGTTACAGAGGCGAAGCTACAGAATGAATTGCAGGCCTTTCGTCATGTCGATGAAGTGAATGAGGCCATCGAAGTGGTGACGCGTTGGAAGAGTAATATGGAGTCTGCAAATCGTTGCTTATTTGTTCGCAATTACGTCTGTTACCTTTTTCCTCACTCCACCGAGACGGAGGATCACACGGTGAGTCTTTCATGTGAAACGGCACAATTTCTTCGCCGTAATAAAATGGACTTTAACCGTTGGATTGATGAAGGTCTACCCATTCTACCCATGAGGCGATACGTGGAGGCTAAACGCGCTTCCCTCCTTATGGACACAAAACAACAAACAAACCCTTTCGACACCGCCGTTGCCGCACTCAAAGCCTGGGCCATGACACTAAACCCATGTGATACAAAGCAACAATTGGCTCAAGCGACTGAATCTGTTATCCATTTTGCCCGCACAGCAGAGATGGGTGAAACACGTGAATGCCGTATACCATTTTTACCACCCAATTGTCGCACGGAGTTTGAAAATTTGATAGCTCCTCTTGGCGTAATAATTGTACGCAGGGTGATGCGGAAACTACCCCCCTCAACGAAGATAGATAAGTCAGCTGTGGACAATGATCCTTCCTTTTTTGGTGTTCGCCTCCTTGAGGCTCTTGTCGACGCAACACGAAACCAAAGAAAACCACTTGTAGTACATAATGGAGCGCTTGATCTTGCTTTTCTTGTCTGTACGATGCGTGAGGTGCCAGCCACACTTGTGCAATTTAAGCAGTACGTGCGGGATTTGTTTCCCATTTTCTATGATACCCGTACCCTCACATGTGCCCCATCCCTTCAAAACATATCAAACCTTACTGGCCCCTTAAAAAGGACATACACAACCGCCAAGGGATTGGCTAAGGGTGTACAAATTTTATCCAGTTATCGAACTTCTGTTGATGAGGTGGATATTAAAGAGCATGATGCAGCAGGTGATGCTTTAATGAGTGGAGCCCTCTTTGTTTACGCGCAACAACTTTTAACAGAGCGCGGTGTGGACTTTCACATCATGCGATGTATCACAACACTATATGGTTGCTTCTTTTCTCTTATGTTTGAGAACGATACCACAGATTGCGTCATGCATTTGCCTGGTGCCCCTGTTTTTCTCATTCAACGACCACCAGGTCAACGCATGCATGCAGATCCTCTTCGAGAAAAATTGTCGTCTGTGGTTTCACATGTTGCGTTTTTTTTCTCATCTGATATGTGTCTTATTGCTATTGAAGAAAAGTGTACCCCGTTTATCAAGACTACCGCTTTCTCTATTATTTCTGAATGGTGCAATTCCAAGGGATTTCAAGTACGTGAACTGAACTTGGATTCTCGATGCAAAGAACTTGGCATTATTTGCTTCCACGAGAAGTATGCTAAAAATTTTCCGCAGACTTAGTCATCTCTACACGCGTCGATTAATCAAAGCAAACCTTCAAACAGAACTCTTTCGCCGCTGTTTTTTTTTTTTGTATGTGTGTGTGTGTGTTTGTCATTTTTGTCCATTTACTCGCCTTATTATTTCTTTTCTTTGAGCATCAAACCCGATCTCTCTATCACTACCAACGCCACCGCCACCACCACATCAAATATCATCACTTGCAAAAAGTCAAACACACAGAAAAGGAAAAGAGAAGAGACATTAAGAACTTGCCGAAGAAAAAAGAAAAGCGACGACAACCAGTGAAGTCAAAGAAAAAAAAAAAATCAAGTACGGAAATGAAGAAGAAAGAACGAAATTATGTGCGCTTTTTTTCTGGTTTTAATCTTCTCTGCTCCTTCGCAAGTTTTCATTTGCTTGCTTTTCCATATTTCCTCCATTTTTAAGAAAAAAATTTTTTTTTAAATGTTTTAGCACACACACACACTTTTTTTTTTTGCTTCTAGTTTGTTTCAACTTTTTTTTTGTTTTATGCTGCATTTTGAACGTTGATATATATATAGATAGATATATTTCACTTCATTGTTGGAATCTGTTGTCCTATTTTTTTTTTTGTTTTCTTATTTTTGCTATAAAAAATATATATGTATATATAATGCTTTAACTTTTTTATCTATTCGTGAAATTCTCCATTACGGACAAAGAAACCAACAAGGATTAAGCAAATCTATTCAACTTACGAACAACAACAAAAAAAGGACAAAAAAAAGCAAAGTAGAGGACATCGAACTGGGCGTATTACACAATGGCAACGGCTTACCCTTTTCCTATAAAACGTGAGATGTATCGCGAGCAGCGGCAACGTCTTGCTGCCTCCTTGCGTGCTAACAAAGGCAACACTCACGCTGCCTTTCTTCAGGGCGGCTCTGAGGTCCCGGTGAACTCCACAGATGTGAATTACCTCTTCTGGCAGGAGAGCTACTTTTCATACCTCTTTGGATGTGACATTCCAGACTGCTTTGGTGCAGTTCTTGCGGATGGAACTGGTGTGATGTTTATCCCACGCTACCCACCATCCTATGCGGTGTGGATGGGAGAGTTGCCCACAACGGAGGGAATCAAAGCTTCCACGCAAACGGAAGAGGTGTATTACACGGATGAGATGGAAAAGGTCCTCACAGGCAAAGGTATTACGACTCTGGAGGTGTTGAAGGGTGTGAATTCGGACAGTGGTCTTCACGTCCTCACGGCAAAGGCTCCAGGTAGCCATTTTCAGCTTTCCACCAATTGGCTTTTTCCAACCCTCACCACCCAGCGCTGCTACAAGACCTCTCTTGAGGCGGATCTCCTGCGCTATGTGTGCAAGGTATCTAGTGAAGCCCACATCCACGTGATGCAGCACTGCAAGCCTGGTTTATCACAGCATCACCTCGAGTCCACCTTTCTCCATCATGTGTATTACCATGGCGGTTGCAGGAAGGTGGCCTACACGTGTATCTGTGGTACAGGTCATCACGGTGCGGTGCTGCACTATCCGAATAATGACGCCCCTATACTGGATGGGTCCATGGCACTCCTTGACATGGGTGGACAATACATGGGATACGCCAGTGACATCACCTGTTCCTTTCCCGTGAATGGCACATTTACGTCGGATCAGAAAATGATTTACAACGCCGTGTTGGACGCACACGACGCCGTTCTCAAGGCGTTAAAGCCTGGAGTGAATTGGGTGGATATGCACAAACTCGCACTACGCGTCATGTGTGAGCACCTTGTCCGCGGTGGGGTGTTGAAGGGAGAGGTTGAAACGCTCATGCAAAAGCGTGTGATGGGTCTCTTTCAACCCCATGGACTTGGTCATCTCCTCGGTATGGATGTGCATGATGTGGGCGGTTACCTCCCCGACTGCCCACCGCGTCCGACGGAGAGTGATTGCTGCAAACTGCGCATGGCCCGCATCTTGGAGAGTGGATTCTTCCTTACTGTGGAGCCGGGGTGCTACATCAATCGAGCCCTCCTCACCGAGGCGTTTCAAAGTCCCGAGTTCAAGCCTTTTTTGAATGAGGAGAAAATTCGATCCTTGTGGAACTTTGGTGGTGTGCGGATTGAGAGTGATGTGCTCATTACGGAGAAGGGGTCTATTAACTTTACGGTTGTTCCACGTACTGTGGAGGAAATTGAAAAAACCATGGCTGGTTCTCCCTTTTCGGCTCAACCCAAGGAGATTATTCACTAAAATTTTTCTTCCTCTTTTTGATAGCGCAAAGTAAAGTGAAAAATTTTATTTCTTGATGCTTAACGCAGCACCGAATTTTCCCTTTTTGCTTTGTTTGTTATCCGTGTTGTACACCTCACAATAATAGCAACAGAGACAACAGGAATAAGAAAAGAAGTGGAATCGTAACACAATGAAGCAAACAAAAGGAATCAAAAGAGGATCTCATACTTCAATAAAGTATATATATATATATTTTTTTTTTGGTTGGGGATCAATGCTAAAGATAAAATATATTTATTTATATATTTACTGTTCTTCCTATGGGAAACTGAAAAGAGGTAACCAAGTAAAACAAGTAGACGAACGCTTGATCATGTTTGTGTGTTTGTGTGTGTGTGTTTGCGCATTTATGGGAAGATACTATGAAACCGCTTCTTATTTCTTCTTCTTTTTGTTTTTGCTTTGATTCCTCAAAAAAAAAAAAATAATAATTTAACGATCACTATCCAAGCGACAACAATTCTTCATGTGACGTATACGATGTTTATATGATATATATATATATATATATATATATTGATCTGTATTTGGTTTCTGTTAAATTTTATCTTTTTTTCTATTTTGTGTATGTATATTTTTACCTATATATTCTAATGTGCTTGCCGTGTAGGGAATGAAGAAAAAGTCCAAAAAGTCCTCTTTAGGCGATGCAGCAAAGATAACACACGTTCAAACCAATTCGACAACTGTCGCTACGGCGGATGTAGACATTGCCGACATCTTTAGTTCCATTCAAAGGACGAAAAAAACACATATGCCCACTAAAGACTCTGATGCTACAGGCTCCAACGTGAATAAGGACAAGAGGAGCAGTAACGGTAAAGAGACGGGGACAACATCTGCAAACCCCGTTGCGGTCTCCGATGGATTGTACAAGCCACCGGAGAAGTCACTGGATGTGAGTGATGCAGTATTCTTTGATGTGGCGTCGCGCCGCAAGTCGGGACGCAAACATTCCAAAGCCGCCGACTTTGTCACAGACAGTGTGGAGCAGAGTCGGCGCGAGGGCGTGGATCGCATTGTGAGTATGGCAGAGCTGAAGAAGATGACCTCATCCAACCCAAAGGCGGGGTCAACACCGAACTGTCCTTTTGATTGTGACTGTTGTTTTTGAGATGTTACGGCGGTATGAGAAGGATGACGACACAGAAAGGAAAGATAACTGTGAAAGAGTTAAGCACAAAGCAAAAAGGAATGGAAACCTGAAATTGTTATGCATATATTTAAATATTTGTGTGCATCTTTCTTACATGTGCACAGATTTTAAGCTCGCAAACAGATGCCGTCCTTTTTTTTTTCTTTTCTTATTCTTTGCTGTCGTTATTGTTCCTCTATCTGTTTTTGTGAACTTCTTGATGGAAGAGGCCACGAATGGGGTGTAATTTTTTTCTTTTTTTTTTTTGTGTGGTTCACCTTCGCAAAGATTAACAGCAACAGTAATGAAGAAGAATAACGAACCTTTCTTTTTCACCTTTTTTGATGTTCTTTGGATTATGGTAATTGTTCGATTAATATGCGACACACGTCATTTTATTTTTTCTTATTCTTGGCTTTATCGCTTTCTCTTTGCTGGCACACGTTTTAGAACAAGATGCAAAAATCAATATGTTTTGAAATAATAATAAAAATAAAAGCGTTTTTTTTTTGTGTGTTTTTGCAATGACACTTTTTTTTTTTTTGGACTCCATCTTTTTTTTTCTTGCTTTGGTTGTGATTTTATGTAGTAGCGGTTGAAACTGGAAGAGATTAGCGACCTCCTCCTTCCAAACACGTCGTGTTTATTGCCGCTTTTAAAAAGGGGGGAAACAACAAAAAAAAATAATAAGAGTTTTGTTTACTATTATTACTCCTTCTCTTTTTCTTTTGTTCTTTGCACCGTTTTGCTGTTTTTTAGTTTCACGAATGGAATCGGAGGCCCCTCTGCAAGGAGCCTCAAAGCGTCGCTCACTTAAATTTCATCCCGGCCCCAACGCTCGTCACTTTTTAGCATTTGACCCCGCTATAAGTAAGTACGACCGTATGATTCTCTTTGCGGAAATCTTTGCACAAATACACCGACTCATTGACACCCCGAGTTACGCCCCGCCAACGTATGCGCCGGAGCATTTTGTGGAGCTTCGCGTCCTCACTGATCCGTGTCACCCCGCCTTTGGTCAAATCGGTCTCTTCGCAAAGAAAACCATCCCGTCCAACACTGTTGTGACCCCATACACGGGTTTTATAGAGATTCTTAGCACCTCCTGTAGTTCGCGGACGTACACCATGGGTTTTGGCTCCCGTGGGGATGACTACGCCCTTGACGCGGAGTTTACCGGTAACTACGGCCGCTTCGCTAATGACCCGCGTGGGGTAGAAGGGCACACGGCAAACCTGAGCGCGGAGAGTCGCTTTTCGGTGCGAGGCGAAGCGTACACAGCGCTCGTGACGCGTCGCATTGTGAACGCGGGGGAGGAGATTCTCATGTCGTACGGCAAGGCGCACAGTTTGACGCCATCGGCCTGGGCTGGACCGGGCGGCGACGTCCTCACGCGTTATCGTATTGGCGGTGTGACACCTTTTCCCAAACTCGCCCCCCTCCTCCGCATGGAGAGGACTACTGGAGGAGCATTGACGGGTGGGGAAGCGGTGCCATTCTCCTCTTCCTCTTTTTCCCCTTTTCTCTCCTCCTCCTTTTCCTCCTCCGCATCCTCTTCCCCATCCTCGATGGAGTTGCTTTGGGAGTGTCCGCAGTGCGGGATATGGTCTGTGGGTAGCCCGACACCAACGCGAGTGGATTTTTGTGCCCAATGCCGCACCCCACGCTTGGGCCGAGCGCGACTTGTTGCGGTCTACTGTACGCCACCACTTGGAAATGGTGAGGCGCACAATGACGTTACTAAAACAATAGATGAGGCTCCATTTGAACGACTGAATCACACTACGAAACATTATGAATGTCATAAGGATAACCAAATCCACACGGGTAGTGAAAAAATGATCTCCGACAGGAATCAGGTAAACATCAATAAGAATAACACGAATAGTCAAAATCATACTCATAATGGGTGTATTAGTAGTGGCAGCAGTAATCACAGTACGAGTGGAAATGGGGGTAGTTCCGTCTCGTTTGCGTCGGAGCATGTGGATTGGCCGATGAATGTGCCTTTTCTGCCATGGCAGGTTTGGGATGCGGCGATTCCTATTTCCGCTGTGGGCCGTCACGCTCGCTTTGAGACGCATGAGAGCCTCTTTCTCTACGCCGTCGCCGCCCCCAACGAGGACGTCACTCAACAATCCAAACGCAACGCAAAGAACATGGAGGGACAATCCATTGTGCGTCGGCGAGGACGCAAACCCCGTGTTCGACGACGAATAGAAGATATTTGGCCTCTTGGCGCAACGGATAGAGTATGTGCCAGTGTTGATGGCCCAAGTGAACCGTCAAGGACGGAATATCTGTTTTACATTAACGAATCGATTCCTGTCGGGGTGCATAATGAACCCAAGGGTGAAGGCACACCCCATGACACCCCCAAGCCAAACGGAAACGCATACAAACGTGAGAGAAGAGGCGAAGAAGAATATGACACACTGGAGAAGATGGAAAAGGACGACAACGAGGAGACGAAGAAGGAGGAGGAGGAAGAGGAAGAGGATGCGATGCGTGGGGCGTTGCGTTCTCTCTTGCACGGCATTCACCGCCGCATCTTTGCTGGCCGTGCGTACCACCGCGGCGAACCGGTGGCGGCGGTGGGCGGAACTATTCGCCCCATAAATGACCCCCGACGTCGACCCGATATGGCGGTTTTGGAAATCCCGCTTCGACACTTTATCCCATCAAAGGTGCGCCACCGCCTCGCCGCGGCCGTTACCAAAGAGGAAATGGAAGAGGTCGCCACACTCGCCGATCTTGCGCGTCGTCTGGATGACCTCTCACTGGTTGTGACGAATGAGATGATGTACTGTCCTTGTCTCGTGCCGGATGGGGATCAAAGTGCGCGTCATTCATTGCTGCAGATGTGTAATGTGATGCTGACATGGACAGTGGACGGGTTGGGGTGTCCGCACATTGCGGCCATTGCGTTGAGGAATATTCTCCCATTCGAACCGCTTCTCGCGCGCATCGCGACGTAATGTTTTTGGGGTGGTGGTGGTGGTGGTAAACACAACGCGAAAAGATGACGAACCGAAAAGGGCGGAAAAAGAAAGAATAATAATGGAGATTATAGAAACGAACTTTTGTACTCAGACACACTTACACTCACGCCGGAAAGATAAAAAGAGGATGTTGGGGGGAGGAGGGAGGGAATGAAAAAAAATCTTTCTTTAATTTTCTGCGAGGAGCCGATTTACTTCGTCTTTTTTTTCCCCTTTCTTCTCTTCGCTGCATGTTACGCTGATATGAGTGATTGTCTGTGCTTGTGTGTTGATGTCTTTGTGTATACGATGAATTTATGATTGTGATAATTGAAATGTTTTTTTTGTCTGTTTTTTCGTCATTAAGTTAATATACTTTCTCTTGATTGAATGGACCTAAACGTTGACATTATAAATGTGTATATCCGAATAATTTTATGTTTTTATGCATTTTACTTTTCAAATTTCTTTCTTCTTTATTTTTTTTTTTTATATTCTTCATAATCATAACGACTACAACAATAATAATGTTAGCACTTTGTAAAGAAGCAGTTTGATCCTGCTGTAGAGTTGTTTTCATTTTTCTCATCGTTGACCCGACCTTTTTAATCAGCCGTCGTGAGTTTTTACTGTACTCTGTACGGATTGCATCCGTACTTACTTTGCAAAGGATTTATTCAAAGAGAAAAGAGAACAAAAAAAAAAGGAGAAAACTAGACAAAACAAAGAGTGCTTCTTTCCTTTCGAGAACAATAAATAGGTGAATCATCGTATTAAGGTTAGAACGATAGTATCAACCACAAAAAACACACACAAGAAAGACAATACCAAGAAGAAAACAATAACAATAACAAAGGAATCGATAACAAACGCAGTTTTTTTTTTAGAAAATTTGAAGCAAAGTAGCAAAAAAAAAAAGTGAGAAAAACGGAAAAGTAAAAATAACTTATTCAATAGTGCCAAGAAAGAAAGAAAGAAAGAAGCAAGCTGTGTCATAAATCAGTAAACTAAAATATCTCTTTCTCTCTCTACATATATATATATATATACATATTTGTATTAAAGCCAATACTAGGAGCAAAAAGAAGTGAGAATATTAAAAGGACAGAAAGAAGTAAAATAAACTACATCACCCCAGAAGATAGTAAAGTGCAACAAAAACAACAACAGCAAAAAGAAAGGAAAGAAAATATGGGCACAGAGCCTATTCCAAATTCTCCTACTCGTCGCGCAAAACCCAATCTACTCACTTCTGTGCACCTCAGCGATACGAATGAAAGCAGTACTTTGAATTTCGATCGGTCGCCATCACCCATACTTCCCCCAGTCGAAAAGGAACATGCCACTTCGCTCCTCAATCTCGAGGTTAAGGTCCTTTTTCAACCGCTTGGGGCAGAGAATGTGTGGGTTGAGCAGGGTGACGGTTTGGTCGAGTTCTGTAATTTTACTATTCGTGTGGTGCGTCAGAATTCGCCCCAACTTGACGTGTCGGAGAGCACCCGAACGATCGGTAAGCCCGCCAACGAATCCCAACCCGTGAGTGCACCTCACAAAGAGGCTGCAAAGGTAGAAAAAGACGGAGAAAAAGGTCATCTAGGCGAAGAGGAAATGGACGCCGACACCACACATGGTGAGGTCTCCACACTTTCCAACGCTTCAGTCGAGACAAACGCAACCGCTGAGGTCACGACAAGTACGGCCACATCACTCTCTCCATCATCATCGTTGGGAGAAGGTTTAACGGAAGAGGAGGCGGTAGAGGAATTCTCGGCCTCCGCTACGAAGGTGACACACGCAGGGGTTAGCTTATCAGACGATCGCATCGTCATGGAGGACACCATCACCGATGACACACCGTTTGTCGGGGAAAACTGCTGCATTGTGTGGAACAGTCTCGACAAGCGCCTCTCACTCTGCCTGATGTACGTCTCGGAGGAAGGTTACCTCGCCTCATGGGGTGCATTGGTCGCGCTGCAACAGAAACCACACGCGATGTTGCGTTTTGATTTGCTTGATCGCTGCGCTGCACCGTCTAAAACGCACAAGATGAAGGATGGAGAAGCCCAAGCTGTCAATGAGGACGTGGCGGAAAAGGATACAGAATGGAATATGGAGACTGAACGACCACCACCACTACCGTACTCGTATTTCATCCACAATGAGTATGATCCTCCTCTAGGTTTTGTGGAGCAACACGCGTTGGCATCAAGTATTATAGAAAACAGACACGCACTAAACCCTGCTCTCTATAAAGATCCCCAAACAGTTCGCACTCTCCTCTCCATCAGTACCCCTGACCTTCTGCTACATCTCGTCACAGATGAGGTCTATCCCCTTCTCGCCGCTTCACTTGGCGAGACGTTGCCTGTTCCTACATGGCGTGTGCCTCAAGGATTGACAAAACTGCCTGTTCCCGACGGACTCTGTACACTCATCACAAAGGAGTTACGTCTACACCACTTAATTGTAGAATTGCTCCCTGGCGGTGCGGCGCCAGAACCACTCTCGCGCCTCGTCGGCTGTCTACGTCAACGACTCCAAAATGAGATTCTCTGCACACTGCTCGAGAATGATGAGATGCTCGTTCAGGCAAAGGAGGCACTTTTAACGAGTGTACCAGTTGCCCTATCGTCATCCATCCGGCCTAGTCGTGGACTATTGCTCCTTGAGCGCAGTGCGAGTGGGTTTTCCAGCGCCTCCGAGGAGCGTCCAGAGAGTGCGCAGAGTAGCGCCGCAGAGCTGTCTTTGCGGGCGGAGCAGCAAGTCCTCGCTCACTTGCGCTTTTTTCGTAATTTGATTAACCTCACCGTGACGACCTTTCGCCGCGAAGCAGTGATACCTGTCATCGTTAATGTCCTTCGCACAGGTATGTTGGAGACCCTTTCACTTGTGGCTGAGCGATACGGCATGCCGCCGGGTTGTACCGCCATTTTCACCCCACACCACACCTCCACCAACGTGACAGAGGAGGAACGTGGACGACTTAAATGTTGGACAAGTGGCTCCACAGTTAATGGAGCTCAAAACGCGTTGAGCAATTACTCCCCCGCCGTAGAACAGGAACTTGTAGCCTTGCTTGATGCCACCCTCGTTCGCCTTAATGAGCGTCAGGCTATTGAAGTGATGGCGGAGCACATTTATACTCCTATTCTTGATGACCCATCACGCTATCACGGATTATTGACATTTGTGGTACATCAACTCATTGTGGGCCGTGGGGCAGTGACTGGTAAGCGTTTCACCCGAGATGTCTCTAATTTAAGCACCCCAAACCTTTCCTTTCATATTCTCGGACTTCGCGATGACGGGATTAGCGCAGTTGACCGTATTCCACCCGAGAATGATGTCGTGGAGAAGCGTAATAGATTTCAGAAGTTATTTATTCAACGATATTTGGTTCAAGGCACACGAGGGGTGGTTTTACCTGTCCCGTCTGCCCCGTCCACTTCTTCTATAGGAATGACACTCTCAACATCAAAAAATCCTCCTGCGTCTCAAGTAGCTGTAGGATCATCCTTGTCCTCCAATGCACTGCCGCCGGGTATATCTCCTGCACTAATACAAGTACTTGAGTTTGCCATCACGTCTGCCTCGGTGGATAATCGGGAGCTTCTACTCAAGGCAATTTTTCAAAGCAAGTCACGTGTACTGCAATACATGGATAAATGCTTTGAGTTGGCGAGTCAACATAGCAAACTTATTCCTGTTGATGTACTTTGTGGAAATGTACGACTTTTGCGAACTGTGTTAGTGAACATTACCTCATTTAACCCCGTAATAAGTCGGCGTATGGAAAGTAATGCTCTCTTTGCTGTGGAACTCCCATTTGGCTCTTTTTCTCATGGTTGCGCCACAAGTGTGCCCAAGACGATGGTGCGGAATATATGTCGTAATCTTACTGTAGGACGAGACATTTTTGGTTCCCTTTTTAAAGTCTACAATGCCATTGGAGGAACTCACAAATGTAGTACATTTCATTCCGCTGTGTGTTCCTTACTCGATTTTATTGAGAAGAGTTCTTCCCAACAGCAATTTGACTTTGAGTACAATAATATACGTGATATACGAGACTTTATATACCTTAAGCATCGTGAAAAGATGCCTTCTTTGTTTGTCTCTCGTTTTAATGAGGCCATATTATCTGATTTGCAGACTCGACTTGGCCACAGCGAAGGTGGGTATTCACCAAACATGAGTTGCTCCGTTTTTAGCTGTGGGAGCAGCAGCGCCGGTGAACTCAGTCGGGGTAAGCTACGCTTCGTAGATGAGCTCGAAGCGGGAGAAGCTGGTGCCAGTGCCTTTCCCCACGCTAAATCACTTGAAGACTCTTCCCCTCCCACCTCCTCCTCTTCCTCCCCTTCCTCGGCATTGTCGTCGGCGATGTCCGTCTCCTTTCCACGCAAGTTGCGTGCGATGGTGGAGCAGCTTTCACCCTCCCCCGTTGCGTTGCCATTAGCGGCCCTCCACGGCGTCTCCCCGTCGCCGCTTCCGACCATCGCCCCCTCACGCGCCGCCTTCCCCTCAACCCCGTCGGATCCGGCGAAGCCATCCGGAAAGGGAGACTCCGACCACAGCCCCGTGCACGTATCCCCTTCTCCCCCGACAACGCAGGGGGAGACAACTTTAACGGATGAGATGTTTGGGGGTTTGGAAAGCCCACGACGCGGTTCGGAGGAAAAAAAGAAGGACACTCACTCCCTCTCTGAGAATGAGGTGACGGAGGTGATGAATCGTGTGGGTTGTAGTGAGGTGTCGGACCCCAACGCGGGCACATTGGCACCGCTCCCATCCGTCTTCTCACCCATCCTCACTGGACTCACGGTAAAGCCAATTACCCCTTTAACGGGAAAAACAAATGGTGGTCGAGCACATAACTTACGGATTGAGGAAAATGAACAGCCGAAGCAACGACGCCCTAACGGTGAGAGCGCACCTCTTCCCCGTATAAGGCGACGAAGTTAGTCTGCATGAGATGATGGAGGAGTGAAATAAAATGATCACACAAACAACGGAATAGTATGAATTATTCAACAGGAAATGTTTCTTCCCCCTTCCCTGTAGAAAAAAGAAAAAAGGAGGGGAGGTCCATGGGGTTATGGAAGAGAACATAAAATGGGCAAAGAAAAATATTTTTTTCTCTATTTTATCATATTGTCAAAATGCTTTTTTTGTGTGTGATGTGGTTTTTGGAGTTCAATTGTTTTTCTACACACTTCCTTTTTTTTTTTTTCGTCTGAGTGTGTACTTTTATTTAACTCCATCTCCATTTTCAGAAGATTAATATATAAAGTTTTATACATATGCCGTACTGCTATGATTACAAGTGAATATAACGTGCGTGAGAGGCCCAAAGCGCGTACTATGGTCATTTGCTACGTTGTTGTCAAATAAAGAAAGTGTCAAGTACAAATGAAGGAAAAAAAAAAAGAGCTTCGCATATATTTGTCGAAAGACATTATGAAACTATTATTTTTTTTATTCTTCCTTTTGTATGTGAACGTTTCTTCCTCTTTTTTTTTTTCTTCTCAAGTGATTTCTTTGTTGTTGAATTCAGCGATGTATTTGTACATAAGTCTCTGTGTATAGATACTTTCTTATTTATTAGGGAATTCAAATATTTTCTTTCATTTGAAAATGTACGAATATTCATTGTTTTTTTTTTCGTTGATTTCCCTTTTTCGTTGGTAACATTAGTATGCAAACAATCTTGAGGCCGGGGAAGAGAAAAAAAAAAAATACTAAAAATAGTAAGAGCGGAAGCACACATTTATTTATTAATGTCGTGTTTTCTTCTTGTTCTTTTTGTTTCAAACCAAAAAATAAGTACGTATTTAAACGCATGTAACCAAGAAAAAAAAATATTTTTTTTTTTTGGTTATGTGCGTTTGCTATGTGAAGGAAATAAGAGAACGTTATTTTTCATTCGTTGTCACATATATATATATATATATATGTATATATATCACATGTATTATGACTTCGTTGTATCTTGATTTTGTCCCCTCTATTTCTCTTTTTCGGGTGGATTTTATTTTCTTCTTATTTTCTTGTTTGGTTCTTTAGGAGCCTATCTTTTTTTTTGTATTTTTGAGTGCTCTTCTTTCTATTAATTGAGCATGTCTTCCGTGTGAAACCATTTTTAAATTGGTGTGTTGTGTGTATATTGCCATCATTCTTTCTTTTTCTCTTTCAAGTAATGAAACAGCAGAGTGAAGTTAAAAAAAGCAAATGAAAGCAGTAGGGAAAAAAAACTACAAAGGTCTTTGTTTTTGCTTTTTGCTTTTCTCTTCACTTGTTTAAAAATATTATTGTACTAATCCCCCCCAGTATATATATATATATATATATATATATTGCACAAAGAATAACAATATCAAAAAGATGCTCAACAGACCCACCTGGGGAGTTAGTTGTGCAATAATAGTGCAAACAAACAAACAAGAAGTTAAAAAGAATGACATGTAGTATTATTACTTTTTTAGTGTGACTCCTTACTTTCCAATACATCTTGTATGTTTATGCGTGTCTTTCTACTTCATTCCTTTCTTTTTGTTTTGCTTTTTTCGTATCTGTTTCGTAGAGAGTAGTTTACGGTTTCTCTTCCCCAGCAGACACACACCTAATCCATTACCACATTTTCATATCCCTTTGGTGTGTTTGTTTGGTACTTTTGTGTGTGCGCGAGGAAACAAAGCAACCACCAAAAAGTACCTCATGTCACGTGAGGAGGCGCCGCCTCAACTCCCTATTGGCGATCGCAGCTATTTCGCGTGCCGTCAGTGTCGTCTCATTTTAACGGAGGCGCAGTTTCTACGCGACGGGTGCGCCGTGTGCGCCTCGGGTCCCGTTTCTCGCGAGGAACTCCTCGACGCCGCGACGCCCGACTTCAGTAACTTCATTGGGCTCATCGCCCCCGAGAAGTCGTGGGTGGCGCGACTGATTGGACGCGTGGAGTGCCCAAACGGGGTCTTCGCTGCCGCCCTCCACGCGCAGGAAGAGGAGGTCGACGAGGAGGACGACGAGGAAATGGACGGGGCGGAGGAGGAGGCGGTCGGGGGGACGGAGGACGTCACGGGAAAGGCAAAGGTCATGACAGATGATGAACTCCTCGCCGCGTGGAATGCGTGAGGCGTGAAGGGAGGGGGAGTTTGTGGTATTAGTCGTTTCGGGATGGGTTTGGTGGGGTTTTTGTGGACACGCGTTTTTGTGAATTGAAAAGGGGAGAGACTTAAACGAATGAAGATGACCAAGCGAGAGAGGGAGGGAGAGAGAGAAGGAAAGGAAGATCTCAGCAACATTACGTCATACCAGCAACAATAACAACAGCAACAACAAGACAAAAAACAAAAACAATGAGGTATTCCGTTTCCAAACAAGAATTACATTTATACTCTAAATGTTTTCAATTTTTTTTTCTGTATTTTGGTTTGCTCGAGTAACAAAAAATAATAATAGCAATAATAATAATAATAAATGAACGTGTAGGTGTATATATGCATAGTTACTTGTAGATATTTTTTGTTTTTTTCTTCTCTTTGTGTGGATATCCCATATTAATCTCTCTCTTATATATATATATATATATATATACATATATATATATAAACAGAAATAGAAAGTGTCTGAATAGGCATACAACGCAGATTGACTGCAAACACAGTGAGAGAAAAGAGGAAAAGCCGAGAAAGCAAGAAAAAAAAAACGCTCTATCAATAGGTTTTGACGCAGCAATGACCACTGTCCGGAGCGATGTACTCCTCCCCTCTCAATTTCTCTCCAAATCGAAGAAAGATTCCGTTCCACTTGGTGTCAAGGACGAGGAGGCGTACAAGGAGCTGATATCCAACTGTGCCACCCTCAAGGTCAAGATCAACAAGGTGTTAGCCGGCCGCGTCGATGCGATTCGCCACAACACGGTTGTGGATCTCACTCGCAATTACATCGGCGCCATGGGCCTTCAAGCCATCACGAGCCTCTTGGCGAAGAATGAAAATCTTAAGGTCCTTCATCTTCCCGGCAGTGGACTGAACAACGACTCGGTCGTCTTTTTCTGTCGCTCCGTGATGACACACCCCACGCTGACGGAGATGGACTTCTCCAGCAACGCCATCTCTCTCGCCGGTGGCCTCGCGCTTCTTTCACTCATACAACAGAACCATCATGTGTGTGAGGTGCACCTTGGCGACACCCAAATCCCATCAGCTGTGCTCGGAAAGATACAAATCGCCTTGGAACGCAATGCGGGGTATGCGACGACGCATGCCAATACCACGATGAAAACGAATACGGCCACCGTTAGTGCACCAAGTCTCCACTCAACGGGTGTGGCCACGGAGGAGGCTTTGCTGCGCGGCACTCTCCCAACCTCCCTCCGTGAGACCGTTCGACGGGCGGAGTGGTCTCGGCGCGAGTCGGAGGCCCTCACGCGCCTCGCCGCCCTCTTTTCTGCCGACATTCCCCCGCTCTCTGCCGCGGTTGAGGCGGCGAGGGACGCCTTTGTGCCACCCCCACACATGGAGTCCGGATGGCGCTTGCTTGAAGTGGCCATTCTCGCCCCACCATTCCTTTTCGAGTCGGAGGTGCAGTTACTTTTGCATAATGTATTTCCACGGCTCAATGCGGAGCTCATCGATCGTAAAGTACACCTCATACCTCTTGTCAGCCCCCCAGACGAGGCGGCGGGGACGTATCTTCGCCACTTGCGCTTTACCATCGCGGCGGATTTAATGCGCGATGTGGATAAGTCTCGCATGTTCGCTATTGAACTCATTGGCGATCGCGCCGGGGACTATGAGCTCCTTCCCGCAAGTGAAATGTCCCGTCGACCTGGACTCCTCCAACACCTCACTGCCACTACGAAAGCCAAGACAGTGGGTGAAGCCAGCGCGAGTGTCGCGGCGGCGAATAGGCATCCTATACACACGGCTGCGACGACGACGGCGATGGTTAGTACGACTTCGGGGAAACTGTGTAAGATCCGTGCGATTGGGGAGGATGCGACTATTGTCGCCGCCGACGATGACACAGCGGCCCCACCATTACGACCGGTCTTGCGTCGCGCCCATGAACGGGCGTCGGAGGTGGCGAGTTGGCTTATTGTGGGCGCCCGGCGCGCCACGTGTCGCCTCGGCCTCCCCCCATCGCTTGCTCCACTCCTCACCGAGGAGCCGCCGGTGGAGCATCCCGACCGGTTGCGTTCCCTCGTGCGACGGACAGTGGCAGTGGGGGCGGAGGCTGTATGTGCGGCACAGCGTCTCGCCTATGATACGACCGTGCGAGAGCGACAGTGGCGCCAACAACGAGCTTTTCGGACGGCCGCAACGGAAGGGAAACTTATACAAGAACTAATTTTTGATGATTACAGCGCCACTTTTGATCACTGTGGGGAGGATGGACAGGTACACTTGCGTGAACTGGAGGAATTTGAGGCGGCTGTGTATAATCGTATACAAATAATTGCCAAGGAAAGCTTTCCGCGCTGCACGGATGGTCATCCCGCAGGATTTCAGGGATGTTACTTGAACAGCGCTGCAGAGAAGCGTCTGGCGTTGCATAAGGTACGACTCCAAGCCTTTTTGCAGCACTGCGCCATTAGCGCGCTGCCAAAAAAGAGTATTACCAACCGATTAGATCTTTATGTTATTGCCCCACCAAGTCGTAACGCGTTTGTGCTTCATGGTACAGAACCTTCAGCCTTGACCTCTCTTGTTGGAGCCTTTACAGCAGGTATAATGGCGAAGGAATCACGACGATTTCGTGTGGCATATCACACTACGCGGTCACCGTTTCTCTCAGAGGAGCCGTCAGACCTTCGGGAGATGATTTGCAACATTATTTTACAACTCGCCCCTGAAAAGAAAATTCTACGCCGTGCCCTAGGTGAAGCGGATATCACACGACTTCAACACATCTTTACGGAGATTTTGACGGAAAGGCGTCGTGGTAATGAAACAATCACCAGCACGACTAACACAAACACTTCCAATGCGGATGCCGCCGCTTCTGGCACAACAGAACCTTTAACAACGGTTGTCGTCCTTGATGGATTGGACCGTATTCTACCGCCTGTTATGCCCTGTGCTGCACTACGTATTTCACCTGAAACGGGTAAAGATGTGTGGGGAATGGAATCCCATGGGACTGATCCACTCTCGTATATTCCACACTGCCTCGCGCGGTATGTACGGCTCGTTGTGAGTTGCACCACCGGTGGTGCTGTTCAACCACGTCTTGAGGGACGCGGTCGCGACAGCGCTGAGTTACTCCCATTGGGACAAATCTCACCGAATGACTTTGATGAAATGCTCTCCCCTGACGCCATGACGCGTCTAGGTGTGACCATCTCCGATGACGATTTCGTCCTGTTGCGAAAGAAGGAGGAGGCACTGAGTCCGGAGTATATGATTTTCGTTGCGGACGCATTACGTGCCCATGGAGAGGCACCTGGGGTCGAATCACAAACGGCGACAGCCGCGTCGCTTCCAGGCACAGCGCGGGCCATGGCACAACGTTGCTTTGATGCTGCGCGAGATGCACTCGGCGCAGCTGTTGTACACACATGTGCCCGATTGTTGCAGCATTCACGTTGGGGCATATATGAACCTCAACTTCGAGCCATGCTGCAATTACCACAGCGTCGCTTTAATCAATTGCTACGTATATTACGCCCCTTGCTTGAGCAGGCTTCTCCACCTGCGCTGGGTGTGGCGGGGGGAAATGCTCTTTATGTACGTGTTTGTATTCGTGCCCCTGTCTTTTACGACATACTGGAGCGTGAGGAATTACAAACCGAAGGAAGCGAGGAGGACCAGCGTGTATGGCATGATATACTTACAAACTGTTACCTCCGTGTGGTGTATGAGGTGGTGGATCGAGAGAACACGCCTCCACTGTTCGGACTCATCTCGACGAGCCCATATGAACGGATGGCGGTGAAGGAATTGCCGTACCACGCTGTTCGGGCTGGTGCACTGCACATTCTTCATCGTTTTGTACTCTCCATGCCGTATTTAATGCTTGTGTACCGTAACTGTGTTGGGTTTCACTTTGTGCGGGAGCTTATTGCCGTCTTCAATACACTACATGAACTTTTTGAACTTGGTGAATACACAGATGATGTAGCCTATGCAAGTTACACAACCAGTATAAAAAGTGCCAGTGCGACCGATGCGGGAGCGAGGTCGTCCGTAACCGGAATCAGAACAACCACTGCAGGAACTACTGCCACAGCTACCAGTGTTCAGAGCAGTGTTCGTCGATCACCCTCATTGGAGAGGCTTCGGGAGTACATTTACTTCCTTCGTCAATACAACGCACGTCTCACGGAGCACCCACACCTTGTACTTCAAACGGCACTTGAGGCGAGTGGGTACTACAACCTCGTCGGCAGCGACGCGAGAGAATTCATTACACGTAAAATGACCCCCAGCGCACCGCTTGCACTGCGTCAGGCCGTATTCTTTGATGTGGTTGCCCCATCTCGAGCGCGTTTCCATCATGGCGCGGTCACTTCCTGTTACTTCTCCCCAAGGGGCATTACGCGTATCGCGACATGCAGTGAGGATCGGAGTGTGTGTACAGTGAATCCTCTCACCGGGGCACTTATCGTTCAGGCACGACACGCCCCATCACGTGTGGAACGGCTCTTGTTTTGCCCAACAGGCGCATACCACGCCGCGATTTGCGTAGACCGAACTATTATTATCTATGACACTGCCCAAATGAAGCTTATCACGCGTTTAGATGGGGGAACCTTTCACGCCCCTATAGCGGATGTGTCTTTTTCAGCCCGTGGGCGATATCTTCTCGTTGCCACAGCCGATTTGAATCTCCGTGCGTTTGAGACGGAACGTGGTCTTGTATTTTTACACCAAGATCAGCGGCACTTATTGCAACACCAGGGTA
Organism: Trypanosoma mega; assembly: GCA_030849715.1. Lineage (NCBI taxonomy): Eukaryota > Euglenozoa > Kinetoplastea > Trypanosomatida > Trypanosomatidae > Trypanosoma > Trypanosoma mega. Next base: position 52,366 of record JASANV010001528.1, on the reverse strand, counting down.
ACAATCACAGTAGTAATCACCATGGAACGAAGAAAAAGGAGGGGGAGGGGGAAGCGGAGAATAATAATAATAATAATGTGAAAGCCAATCAAGGGAGTGCCGAGGGTGATGCGGAGAGGGCTGCCCGTGCGGTTCGACTCTGTGGAGCCCCTTGCACTGTCATGCCTCACACCACATCCGACGAGGAGTTCTACTCCACCTGCGACGATCTGCTTATGCATTGGGCTCTCAACCCCACACGCGACGGATTTGTCTGTGCTGGGGAAAACCCTTTAAGCCTCTCGGCGCAATCAGGTCACGCGTTGGTGGAAGGAGACCTCTTACTACTTCTCCCGACCGTAGGCCCTCCATCGGGGCGTGATGGCGGTCACCTCTGCTGCGCCAATACGGGGCGTACGGTGGCGAGACTGGAGACTCCACGCCCCGCGCGTTTGCACCGCATTTCCACCGATGAACGCCTCGTCGCCACCGCATTGGATGACGGATCCATTACACTGCACCAAATCCAACTGGAACGGCTTGCGGAGCGGGGGGGTGCACTCATTGTGGTTCCACCACTTCTGCACCTCGCCGCATTCCGCCCGTCGCCTGTGCCAGTCGTGATTGGAATGCGTTTCTGCGCCGAGAATATTGAGGGTGGAAAAAGTATTGGTATTTTTGCATTGGGGAATACAAATGAAATGCGATTTTGGGCCCTCCCGCGCCGCGCATTGCCTCCCACTCCGGCAGGCGATGAGCAACAGGACGGCAGTGAACTCATTGAAGGGATTGCCGACGGTGGGTTTTTGCTGGATAAGGATGAAGTCACTTCTTGGGATGTGGCGTCTACTGTCAGTCCAAATGGGGCGGAAATTGTGTTTGGTGACTCCACTGGACGTCTGACTCTCCTTCGCATGTGGAGTCCATTTATGTAAAATTGGGGGTGTGGGGGTGAAAAGTGGTAATGGAAAGAGCATCACGAGGAGTGAAGAGTTTGAAAAGATTAAATTTGAACATCAATGTAAAAAAAAAAAAAAAGAAGAAACTTCTCTTTTCTTTTCTTTATTTTTCTTTCGCTTTTTTCCTTTTTTTTTTTCGACTTCATTACTTTTGTATAGACAGAGTCACAGTTTGTGCCGGAAAAAAGACGTGTATATACGCATGTACTTATTTATTTATTTTTATTGATCATAATGCACCTACTTGGAGGGATCTTCCTTCGTTGCTGTTGTTGCTGTAATTAAAACTTAAAAAGAGAATTATATATATATATATATATATATATATGCATATTGTTTTTTTTTTTCTTCCCTTTCTCCTCCTATTATTTTGTTTTCGTCTCTTTTATTCCCCACTTGCACACACGCAAACACAACCCCGACACGCTTTGCGTTTTCATTCTTTTTCTTTCCTATTTTGTAGTGCGATGAGTATGCCCGCTGTGCAACGTCGGAGCTTATCGGGTCCGGCGCCGCCGCGCACACCGTGCTTGCGCCCCTCCCGTCCCTTAACCACATCACAGACCCCCGAGGCGCCGTCCCTCCCCTTCACTGTTCGCCATTCGCTTTGTTTGGCGCTTCCGTTCCCGTCCCCGTCGCCGCCGACGATTCCGCCGATTATGACGAGCCAAGAGGTGCGCGTGCGGGCGTTACGTCGCCACTCGGGGCGTCGCACCCAATGGGAAGGTACGCCACCCGCTTCACAAACATCTCTTCCGCAAACCCCAATACCGCCCTCCCCCCCTCCGCAGATATGGCAGCAACAGGAAAAGCAGGTGGGGAGTGCGCCGCGCCATGCCGCCCCGCGCCAACCTCTTCCGCTTCGCAATTTTGGCAACACGTGTTACCTCAACGCCACCATGCAGTGCATTCTGCGTTCCCCGTGGCTTTTGTCGAATCTCGCGCGTATCGCTTCGCACGTGTCGAGGCGGCGGCGGCCCGCGTCCATCGCGCTCGTGGAGTTCGGCGCGACAACAGTGTCGAACCCGGGACAACCGCTTCTCACCATTAAGAATGAGGTGGCGAAGTTTAATGACGAGTTTAGCGGAAACGGACAGTCCGACGCGCATGAGTTTCTGCGAACCTTTCTGTTTGTTGTGCATAGTGAGGTGAATCGGAGTGCTGGGCAACAGACGCCGTATGTGGAGATGAAAGATATTGAAAACGAAGACGAGGAGACGGCCATGCGGCGTTGGCGTGAACACTTACTTCGAATGGATGACTCCATCATTTATGATATCTTTGGTGGGGTGCTACGCTCCAAGTGTGTGTGCTCCTCGTGTGGGAATGTTTCCTTGACGTTTGATCCCTTTCTAGACCTCTCCCTTCCAATGCCACCCTTGACACGAAAAACAACGTCCATGGAGTCCCTTATTGAGTCGAATTACAGTGATGTGACGGAAAAATTATCGGGTGGAAATCAATTGTTATGTACAAAATGCAAACGATTACGTAATGGGACCCGTAGTGTAAAGGTGGCACTTTGGCCAAAAGTTTTAGTCCTACAACTCAACCGCTTCAACGATAGAGGACGGAAAAACTCCACACCAGTGGTGTATCCAAAGAAGTTTATGACCCGCGGGGAGAATCCAAAGAGGTATGAACTCTATGGTGTGGTTTGTCATGAAGGGACGGAGAATTGGGGACACTACACGAGTTACGTCTCCGTGACAACCCCCAACCACTCCAATAGCACTCCACCCACAGCGAGTTTGCGGAGTAACCCGTTTATCCAAAGTGACAGATGTGCGTCGGGTGAGGATGTAGAGCGTGCAGTGACACCAGGAGAGTCTTGGTTTTCCTGCAACGATGCAACCATCACGGCAATTAGTGTGGTTGACGTCGTTAAGGCACTTTCACAAGCGTACATGCTTTTCTATGCGGAGGTGTGACAAGAGGAGGCATTACGTATATGTGATGTGTGCTGCTGTTTTTTTTTCTTTTTTTCGTTTTTGTCTCTTTTATTCTTCCTTTTGTTATTTGTTTGTTTTGCTCGTTTGTGTTTGTGTGTTTGGTGTATTCTAATTGTGTATGTATATATATATATATATATACATATATATGTTGCTGTTGTTCTTTGCCTTTTTATTGTGGTTTTTTCAGATAACTAATTAATCAAAATATATATTTATGTATATTTATATCTGATCGCCATTTTCACCCTTCTTTTTTTTTGTCCTTTTTTTTGCTCCCTTATATCCCGGAGAGTTATGCTTGTATTGAGGTTTTATGCGATGAACAGCGGCAACAACAACAACAACAACAAAAAGTGGGAACAAATCAAATGCAAAGGCGAAGAAAGAAGAAAACAAAAATCATTTCAGAGTGAGATATGTGAAATACGTAAAGGAACAAACAAACAAACAAACAATAAGGATTACAAAAGAAATTTAGTGAAGAAAGTCATCTTCTTTCCTCTCTGCAAACTATTTATTTTCCACTTCTCTTCTCTGTTTTTTCAGTTGCTTCATCTAAAAGAGGTTTTGATGAATTTTATGTGAGTTTTTTTATTTATTTATTTTGTTGTGTATGTTTATGTTGCGTTTGATGTGAAAAGTTGTTTTGAGCACAAAAGAAATGAAGAAGTATTTCACGCACACAAAATGGAACTTTGTGTGTTTTATTATTATTATTATTATCGGAAGTTTTAATAAGTGTACTGTTCTTTTTTCGCGTTTGTGTGTGTCTTTGGGGGTATTGGTAATTAGTGATTATACCGAATATAAAAAAAAGTGACAGAAAGGAGAAAACCAAAACAAAAAAATGGTTATTATATATATATATATATATATATATATATATTTATTTATTTATTTATAGGTATAGTCTTTTTTGTTTCCGCTTAGAAGATTGTTTCTCTTTTGCAATTTGTGTTTACTGTGACTGGTGGAATGAGAGAGAATAGGCTTAAATTTTTTTTTTCTGAATTTACAAAAAAGAAGCAATTGGAAGTAATAATAAAAAAGAAAACCGTAGAAAGAAGAAGTAGTTGTAATAGTGATTCTTGTTTATTCATTTTACTCTATTTTACTGATATCATTCCTTTCTTTTTCCCCCAATAGACTTTGCGTTAATGTTTTGTTGTTTGTTTGTTTGTTTGCGCTTTATTGTTTTTTTTTTTTTGTTGTTGTTCTTTTGCATATATATATATATATATATATATTTCTGTTATAACGTATTATGTAATGTGCCCATAATTCTTTTTTTCTTAAATGTTGTAGTGTTACTTTTCTTTTTTTCTTTTCGCATTAATAAAATTAGAATTTTCCACACTCGTTCAAGTACTTTATTTTTAAACGCCACTATTTAACACCGGAGACAACCAAAGCAAAAAAGGAGGAACAAATATCTAATCCAACAACAACAACAAAAAGATCAAGCTTCCCAAAAGAATATATATATATATATATACATAAACGCAAACGTAGCGGCAAAGAGGACTATCAGGTAGATCTATTCTCATGGCGGAGAGGGCATTTGGTTTCGACTTCAAATCCGCTGAGGAGCGCAAAGGGAGCGGAACGCTTGACTTTGGCTATTGGGCGTATCGCATTCAGATCCAAACCACCCTCCCCATGTACACCCGCAAGGAGATGGAGGTGGTGCGTCGGTACAGCGACTTTGAGTGGTTCCGCGCGCAGCTTTGTGAGATGTACCCCTTCTTCATTATCCCCCCCATCCCCGAGAAGGATGTGCAGAGCACGCTGAACAAACTCGTTGGCGGCCCCTCCAACGGCCCGCCGCGCCTCGTGGAGTACCGCCAACGCGCCCTGAAGCGCTTTCTCGTCCGCGTCGGCGCCCACCCCCACCTGCAGACCGCCCAGCTGCTGCAGAACTTCCTCGAGATGTCGGAGGAGGAGTGGGAGCACCGCATGCGGGCCGCCACCCGCCCGGGCGACCGCTCCCTCGCGAGTTCCATCGGGGAGAGCGTCAACCACGCCCTCGCGCTGCAGTGGAGCGGCGCCGCCGGTTTGGCGCGGGCGGGGGAGAGCTACGCCAAGGCCCTCGCCGGCCGCGCCGACCCGCGCGTGTGGGAGGAGACGCGCGTGTACGTGCAGCAGCTCGAGGACAGCCTCCGCATGCTGCGCGAGCGCGTGCAAGGGCTGGTCGAGCGGCGCCGCCAGACGGGCAACGCGCTGCACGCCTTTGGCGTCGCCTTTGAGCGCGTCGGGGCGGTCGAGGGGCGCGCGCACGGGTTGGCGCTCAGCCCGGCGATGGTCGCCGTCGGCCAACACAGCGCGCAGCTCTCCGCCATCTACGACGACTTCGCGAGCGAGGAGACGAAGCAGGTGGTGGAGACGCTCAGCTACTACGCCGGGCTCTGCCTCGCGGTGCGGGAGACGCTGCGGCGGGTGCAGCAGATGGCGGCCCAACTCGACGCGCTGCGCCAACACGAGGCGGACGCCGCCGCGCAGCTCGAGCGCGCCAACGCGAAAGGGGGACAGGCGGAACGCGTCACGCGCCTGACAGGGGAGATACACGCGGTGAAGGAGCGGCAGGAGGCGGCGCTGCGTGAGCTCATCGCGGCGGAAGGGGTTTTTAAAGAGGAGCTCTGTCGGTTTCACCGGGAGAAGCAGTATGATGTGAAGGGACTGCTGAAGACGTTTGCCGAGTTGCAGTTGGGGTACGCCACGCGTATGCGGGAGAAGTGGCAAGGGCTCATTCCAACCGTGGAGAAGGTGCGCATCGAGGAGGAGGGGAGAACACGTCAGCCGGCGGCGAGTTAGAGAGCCATGAACAAACATCACACACACAGAGGGAGAGAGGAAATCACACACACAAAAAAAAAAAGAAAAGAAGAGGAGAAACAGCAAATCAACAGAAAAAAAAAAGAGGATTAAGAAAAGGAGGAAAAGAAAAGATCTTCACGTATTAAATAGTTGTAGGAAACCTCAATTATTATTTTCTGTTTGTTTGTTTGTTTGTTTGCTTTTTTTTTTCTTCGTGTATATAATTTAATGCCAATTTTGTTTTTTGTTTCACGTGCATCTCCCTTTTCTTTTTATTATCATTATTTTGCTTTGCGTATGTTATTCCTTGCATGATATCGTTGCTTTTCCAAAAGCCTTTTATGCACATCTATATACACACACATATATATATATATATAGTTTTTGTGTGTTCGTGTTGGGTGATCTCTCTTTGTGTGACTTGAATGCAAAAGAATGTTTGTTTTCTTTCTTTTTAAAAAATATTTGCGCACGCTAAAGAAACGAAATTGTCATTTATTTACATATATATATATATATATATATATATATATATATATGACGAGGTGATGAAAAAGCAAAGCCCTAATGGGAAGCAATAAAAAGGGAGGATCTGTGAGAGGTGAAGGGAGGGGAAGAAAAGAAGAACAGTGCAACGATACACACAGGAAAAGGTTTCTCTTTTCTTCTGTGCGTAGGAATATTTGTTACTTTATTATTATTATTATTATTATCGCATCTCACTTCATGTGTGAAAAGGAAAAAATACAATCAAGGAAGATTTTTTCTCTTTATATATCTATATTTATATGTAGTATGCTGCGTGACACATTAAGTTTTTCTTGTTTTTTTTTTCTTCTTCTTCTTTTTGTGTGTGTGCGTATTTATGAGCGTTTCGTCTATGTTTGGTATGCCATTTTCCTTTTGCTATGTTTTCATTTCGAAGGTAAATCATTTTTATTTTTTCAATTTTTTTATTTTATTCTTCAAACAGTGTTTTCCTATTGGTTTGAAATAGTAGCTCTAATTTTTTTTGTTTTTGTTGATTGTCTTTGGCCTATCCCTTTTTTTTGCTTTTTGTTTTTAGTTTTTGGAGACATCAGGTACGTGAAAAAAGAAGTTGTTTCAAAAAAGACAATTAAAAGTACACTTAAAACCTCGAAGGATTCCATTTGAGCGGATGTCTCCTTTTCTTGTGAAATTTCTTCTTGTGTTGTTGTTCTTGTCCCATCGCCCAACGCTATCGCTGTCGAAGGAGATCGGGCATCGATGCATTCACGGCACAAACATCTTACAGCAACACATGAATGCGAATGTGCGTCAGTGTTCACAGAATTACCACCCAAAGGATAATCACACAACCTCGTTTACGCATGCGGTGCGCGCCGGAAAGGGCACCTCGCCGCGTGTGAGGCGCACTCGGGGTCCAATTCGCATTGTGATGGACACCAGTCACTTGACGGACCCAACTAAGGTGTGCACCGCGGTTGGCCAAACCCGACCGGACTTTCTTGGCTCCACCTACACATGCACCGCGAGGGACATCCTCACGCTGGAGAAGTTATGGGTGATTGAGCGGATTGCCATCCCGCAGGCGTTACGTCACGTGTGGCGTTTGCTGCATGTGGACCCCATTGCCGGACCATTAATTGTACCAAACGGCACATGTGGGGCGGATGTGACGATTCCGCCCTCCCACACCACAGTTGGGGTGGAGGAGGCGGATGTCGTGCTTTACGCGCTGGCCGCCAACGCGGGCGGCGGAAACGCGGCCGGCGTCGCAGGAACAATGGCGTGGGCGTCGTATTGCCTACTCGATCAGTTTGGTCGTCCGACAGTGGGGCGGGTGAACTTTGTGCCGTCCTTCGTGAAGACACATGTGTCGGGTTGGGCGTATGACAACTACATTCGCGTGGTGGTGCATGAGCTCTTCCACGCACTTGGGTTTACCCCATTCATGTTGAGACCGATGGTGAATGCGAGTGTGCGGCGTGGAAAGGCGGTGAGTATTGTCACCGCCGACGCCGTGGTTGAGGCGGCACGGAGTTACTTGAATTGCCCCACACTCGATGGTGTGGAGTTGGAAGATGAGGGCGGCCTTGGCACGGAAGGGACACACTGGGAGCGACGTCAATGGATGGATGAGTTAATGGCAGGTATTCCATCACGCTCGGCGATTTCGCCCCTTTCGCTTGCCTTTTTCGCCTCTCTTCCTTTCTACACGGTGCGTATGGAATTCAGTGAGTCCATGTCCTGGGCCAGCGGGGCGGGGTGTGACTTTGTAACGGGACGATGTACAGCGGACTCACCGTTTATGGGAATCACATGGTGCAACGAGGCGGCCACCAAACAAGTATGCACATATGACCGTACGGAGGTTGGGGTGTGTAATATTGGCACAGTGACGGGACTCCCTGCATATTTTCAATACTTTACGGATCCCACCATTGGTGGATTGTCCCCACTTATGGATTACTGTCCTGTGGTGGATGGTTACGCCAATCGCCAGTGTCGCGAAGCCACGCAACGAACAGACTCGGACGCCATCTACGGCTTCTACTATGGACCACAAAGTCGGTGTGTCCCGACAACAAACATGGTGCGCAATGGAAATATTCTGCGTGATACATCCCCGCGCTGTCTTCGCGTTCGCTGCGTCTTGGGTACCCGTGTGGAGGTGCTTCTCGGGGGCAGTTGGATCTCATGTCCCGAAGACGGTTCCGCCGGAGACGTCTCCATTCCGTTGAGTACGGGTTACATTGGAACCATTCATTGTGAGCCGGCTGCGGCGGTCTGCTCACCAGCCCTTTATGATAACTCTGGCGGTTCGCCCAGCCAAACTCCACCTCGGGAGTACACTCTGGACCTCGTTCTTCTCCTCAATACCACAAACGAGGAGGATGGTGTCTTTCTTGGTGTACTCGCCATTGCGGACCCGGGTCTCTTTCTGGTACACTTGCAGGCAGACCTTGAACGTCTTTCTGGCTATTCCTTTGGCACGGGTGTGGTGCGACTTTTGCCATTGCAGGCCCTCGCAGCTAATTCTGCCATTGGTCTTGCGATTTACGTTCAACTCGGTGTTGTTGCAGCTGGGGGAGTGACGACTGTGGAACAGAAACGACTTGCCTTTCAGTCACTCTTCGCTGTCCGTAGTGCCATGACGAGTGTGACAGATTTTTTGGCAAGTAATGCATTCACAATCTTTTCTACTACTACTACTACTACTTCTAGAACTACGAGAACTGGTTTGGATACGAGTGCAGTGGCGGTAACCATTGCTTCCTCTGAAATCCTCCCCGAGGTCAGTGTGCTGGACGGCGTCTCATCGCTTGACCAGTTTATCTCCCTCGCCGATGTAACCCTAAACTGTCAGGGGAACCTTTTGGGCGTTTCACTCCCGCTGACGACGGAGTCCAACCAGCTGCTTGCGGCCTCTGCCACAAGTGATCTCTCACGTATATTACTCGTTACACCAAATTTAATTTCGCTGCGTCAAGTTGAAATACTTGACACGACCACACTACGCATCACCGCAACGGTGTTCTATCCACCCGTTTTTGATGAAAACGGCGGCTCCCAAGCGATTCTTCTCTTTTGGCAAGAGCTCCTTAACGCGTCCATTACGGCGGGGAGTTCGGCGCTACCTGTCACCTCATCGACCGTTCAGCAGCTCGCACATGGCGCCCCAATCAGCGCAACGGATAGTGACACAACAAGGGGTTTATCTGTGCGTTCGGCCGAGATGGGACAGTCACAGCCGACAACATTCCATGACCCGCGTTGTGTTGTTCAGTTTGGTGGTTGTTTTCCTGTGCAAATTGTTGTGCTTATACTGATAATTATAGTAGTTCTCGTTCTTGTTGTTGCCTTTCTGAAGTTGTGTTGTTCTCCAGTAAGAAAGTACCCAAACAGAGACCTGAGCTGTGAACTCATCGTTCCATTACAACAGATGTCTGTGAACGGACAACCCGTCAAGTGAGTACATGGAGGCATTCCAGATATCGACTTACCAAATACATTTCATGTTTGTATAATTATATACAAAGACACGTACGAAGATGAATAAATAGTTTTTTTTTTTGTTCAGATCATTTTTTCATATCTCATCTTGTTGTAGGAGCAATTGCGCATTTTTAATCTTTATTTTTATTTTTTTGCCTTTTAAATAGCACATGATACTTTCCTCCAATTGTTTATGTGTTCTTTTTTTTTTTTTTTTGAGCGTTACGAATCTTTTTCTGTGTGTGACTTTTTGTATGAGTAGCCACAGAATGAGTTAAAGGAAACACACACAGAAAAAAAAAAAAAATAAAGGAATCAGGGAAAAGGAAAAAAAAGATTTCTCAAAAGGTGAGGCAATTTTTACCTTGAAATAAAAATTATTGTTTTTTTTTTTCTCTTTTTACGTGTCTAACCTAAATATTACTGCAAATGTTTCTCGGTGTTGTTGTAGCAATGGCTTCAAATACGTGAATTATTGTTTTTGGACACAGAAGAAACCAAAAGAAGAAAGAAATGTTGTCTCTATAAGTATATATATATATATATATATTTTGTTGTTTGCTTTTTGAGGGGTGAGAAATAAATGATAGGCCAACTTGAGGGTGAATTTGCGCGATGAATTTTTCCTTTCCTCTTTTCTTCTTTTGTTCTTTTTCTGTCTTCGATTTCGCAACTAAAGCATTTTTGTCTTTTGGTTTAAAATATAAAAGACATCGGTACACTTTTCTTAATCCTCTCAGCACAAAAACAAATACAAAAGGATAATCGCACATAGACTAAACAGACCATAGCTGAGTGGTGATATCGACTAGGAAGGTGTAGTTGTATTCTTCTTCAAAAAGTGTGAGCATAAAGAATAGAACAGAAAAGAGGAAGGGAAGAAAGAAAAACAGAACTACCAAAGAGGTACATCTCTAAAGGAAATACAGATACACAAATATTCTATTTTAAGTATAAAAAGTTGAAGAAAAAAAAGGCAGAAAAGTGGAGAGTATTAAATAGTTGTCTCAATCTTTTTTTTTTTTTTCCTACTCCTGTAGTAGTAGTGTTATTAGTAGTAAAGCAAATAATCGAAAGCGAGTGGTGAACTTTTTTTTTTTTTTTGGTGGTTTCGAGTTATATTTGATACGTCAATATATTTTTTACTTTTAGCTGTTGTTTTCTTTTCTTCGTCTAGCAGGATTAGGTACATGTATACTTGTCTCTACCAAAGGGCTCCATCCCTGGCTATTTGTCAGCGTTCCCTCTTCTCGCTTTCACTGTTGCTTCTTTGCGGCGTTCTGTGCGCCATTACTGGAGGAGTTCCGGCGCAATGTGTGGTTGTCGTTGTTGTCTCTAATAATTCCCCTCTCATTGCGGGAAACCATAGCGTTAGTGTGTGCCCAGTGATGGGCCATTCCAGTAACTGCACACCTTCTACTCCGCCTTTGCGTTTGCCCTTACTGCGATCCGATGGACAACTTATTGTGTCGATTCAGCTAAACGGCACCGCGTTCAATTTTACAGAGTCGGCGTCGGTGCCGTTTCTCCTCGCGCTTCGGCGTGATCTGCACGAGAGCGTTCTCCCTGAGCTTCCCATTACCCCAAACGACGACTCCTCTTTCTCCGCCTCGTCCACCTCCGCCCCGACTCGGTCGGTGTGGGATGTTCCGCGTTGCGCCATGGTGGAGATTCCGAACTCCCCCTCGAGGAAACGCGTGTTGCGTTGCGTTTGGCGCCCCCCCGCCGCCGCCGCGCTGCGCACCGCGTGCCAAGAGCGTCTCTGGTCCATCATTGACCGCCACGTGCCGCCCGGCGGGGAGCCGTTTGCGCGCGCCTCCGACGCGTACCGCGCGATGACGGGAGACGCGCGCCGACTCCGCGCTGTGGGCGGCGCGTGTTATTTGGCGTCGGCGCCGGCGGGGGGCGGCGCGTGCGGGTCCCTCTCCTGCATTGCCGTCGCCATGTCGGTGCTGGCGGGTGTGGTTGGGCTCGTGCTGGTCGGGGCCGCCGCGTACTGCTGCGTGGGGCGGCGCCGCGCCGAACGGCCATCCCCCGCCCGCCACGCCCCGCACCCGGACGCGCGGGAGGCTGTCGGCTACACACACTTCGATCGGTACGACAAGAAGAGGTCCGCGGAGGAGGAGACCATCGCCGGGAGCGCCGCGAAGGGGTCTCATGGACACACCTTCTCGAGTAGCGCGGCGCCAGCTCCCCCATCGGAGGAGGGCACGCCGGTGAATATTGCGGAGTACTTGTTGCACTCCCTCACACATCCCGTTGCGATATCGACGGGGTCCGCTTCGCCGAATCCGTCCCCTCCGAATGCGACGCACAAATTATCCCACGAAAAGAGGGGTGGGTCGTCAAGTGGTCGTCGGGATGGGAATGGATCTCATAAAGGGGTGACAAGTGAAAATGGAAGACAAAGTGGGGAATCTACTTCAAAAGAAGATGGAAAGGTCAATTTGTCTCTAGAAGAACGTGAGCAACTACAACGCCAACGCTCCTGGCTTTGTGATCACGTTGATGGACTTGACGCGCTGTGATGTAATTATCATCTCCTCCTCATCCTCCCCTTCTTTTTTCTTTTTTTTTTTCATTCTTCGTTATTGAAGAAAAAAGGATATGATAATAAGCACGAAACAAACAAACAAAAACTGCTTCAATATGCTGATATTGGTGTTGTTCGTAACTATTGGAGTGAGTTAGAAATCCAAAAGAGCAAAAAAAAAATAACGGACAAGAAAAAAAAACCAAAAGAAAAAAAAAAACGATTATCCACAAGATCAAAGAATTTTTATTTTATTTAATAAAATAACAACAACAACAAAACGATTAATAATAGTTATTTAGAACACGAAGAAAAAAAAAGAAAAAACAAGGGTTTTTGCCTTTTACACATTTACATCGTTAAATGATCGCATGTGCGTTAGAGGTTTTCGAGTCCATGTTTTCTTTTTATTTATTATTCTTCTGCTCGTCTTTACGTTCACAAGACAGACCAAGAAACAACAACAAAAAAAGAGCCACTGAAAGAGAATCTATCAGTGACTTCAGAGAATAGGCCTCTTTTTTTTTTTTTAACGGTCTTATCTTTCCTTTATTATTGGTGCGATTTTTTTTGTACTTTGCTCTATTTACGGTTTTTATATGACACGACATAATACTATTGTAACTCTTTATAATTGTATAAGTATATATATGTGTGTGTGTGTGTGTTATATGTATAAAATAGTCCAGGTTTACGCTTCTTGCCGTCTGACGATTGTTTTTGTGATGGTTAGTCTATTATTATTATTATTGCTGTTTCATTTTATTTTTTTTCGGTATCGTTTTTTTCTTTCTTTATCTCTATTTTTTTTTCGAATCTTTGCTTTTTTTTTTTTTTTTCGTTGCTTACGTAATATGATCGAGCACCAAACATACTCGAAAGAAGCACTACCTTTTTTTTTTTTAACTGTTGATTTTCCTATTTTTTATATGAAGTCCTCCATTTCCTTTGCTGTTCGTCAGGTTGTTGTCCCTGTGGTGGGCTGCGATGTTCTTTTTCCTGTTCGCCGTATTTACTGCGTCGGGCAAAACTACGCGGACCACGCCAAGGAGATGGGAGGGACCGTTTCCAAGACGAATCCCTTTTTTTTCAGCAAACCCACAGATTCAATTGTCTGCAATGAGACCAATCACACAACAAAGATGGAAGTTACGGCGGCATTTCCGCCCAAAACGGAGAATTATCAACACGAGGTGGAACTCGTTGTCGCTATTGGAGGAAACGGGCGGTATAGTAACATTTCCGCCGAAGAGGTCAATGGAATTATTTACGGTTACGCCATTGGCCTCGACATGACCCGACGGGACATGCAATTGGAGGCAAAGAAGGCTGGAAAGCCGTGGGATTTGGCCAAAGGTGCCGATGAGGGGGCACCGCTTTCGGCGATTGTGTCGGTGGAGGACGTTTGGAAGCGCCATCCCGCCCTCTTCGCGCGAGACGCAACGGACTCCATAAGTGAAGGACACAAACCGGAGTCTATTTTGCGGCGGGGACGAATTGCGTTGAGCGTGAATGGGGAGAGTAGACAAAACGGGGATTTATCTCACTTTGTGACGCCTATTGATGAACTCATTGCTATTCTCTCCTCTGCTGTGGCACTGGCGCCTGGGGATCTTATCTTTACGGGCACACCAGCGGGGGTGTCAGCGGTGCAGCGGGGAGACGTTTTGAAGGGAGAAATTGAGGGTGTTGGGGAACTCATTGCGCATTTGAAGTGACAAAGAGCATGGGATGCTGTGTTTATTTTTGCCTCTATTTTTATTATTATTATTTATTACTACTATTAATTGTATTCCTCCTTTAAAGGATGTTGACAAGCGGGAGTTTAAGGAGCAATAAAAAGTGCATATATATATATATATATATTTAGTGTTGATGTTATCGTAAATTTACATGTAAATAGTTTTAATCTTTTTTGTGTGTGTGTGTATTTATTTTTTAAAAAATATACTTTTTGTATTCTTCATATTTGCTTTTTTTTTTTTATGTCTCTCTTATTCCTAATATTTCTTTTTTTTTGTTCGTTGTTTACATCCAAAGATTTTCAACCATATCTTTAGCGTTGAAAGCAAGGTTGCCTAGTAAAGTTTAGTTGCGTAAGAGGCACTGTCATTATCATCGACTTTTTCCATACTTCTGACAAACACCTCTGCTTTTGTTAAGGTAGTTTTTTTTTTAAATTGGTGGTGTTGGCATCTTCATTCGCTTCTTATTATTATCATTGACTTGGTTTTTAGGTTCTTTTTTTTTTTTTCTTTTCTTTTTTTTTTTTCACCACGCCACCCCAAAATTTTTTTTTCTTCAATTTGCCCAGTTAAGATTCTTTTCGCGCCGTTAGCAGGCCTGTATTTGCCCCTTGCTTTGCGTGTTTTTTTTTTTTTTTTTTTTTTGTGTGTGCTATTCAGCAACTACAAGAGCAATAAACGAAAAATAGACGCAGCTTATTTTGATATCTATTTGAGAATAGGACGCAAGGTAACAAAAAAAGAAAAAAAGTATGAGTCAAGTCGTTCAGATAGGAAGTCATAATGCTCGCGAGGAATCTAAACAACAGCTGAGGGAGGTGCAAAATAGCAAAAATGATCCAAATGGGGTGATTGAGCCATTACAAAAACTATGTGTTTCACTAGTTATGGGTGTAGAAAGATATTTACGTGGGTTTGATTCGGCTGCGGCTATACCAATGCTCACTCGCATGTCCTGGAAAGAGGTGTATGCGTTTCATGGGGATGCGATCACATTAATATTTCGTGCTCTTACTCTCATTCTTGAGTATGCACCAAGTGCTCATGGGAATGCGATTGCATATCATAAGGAGTTAATCAAATCTGTCTGTCAGATACTTGCACGAACCCTTGCTGGGAAAATGAAATACAGTCATACAGATAATGTAATGCTTCTCGAGGAGTCCATTCGTCTTATACGTTTTATCAGCAAAGATGAATACAATATTTCAATTTTACGTTTTGGCATTGGAGATGTTGTTCGTGTAGCCGCGTCTGAGAATACGCTGTTGGCACGTCAGGCCTTTGAAACGCTTTGTGTGATATGCTCTAAGGTGATTTTGCCATCAGAAGGTGAAAAAACCTCCATCTTCTCTAGTTTATTCCAAAAAGGGAAAAAGAAAACGGCCCCCACAAACCCAGCATCTAGTGATAAACCTAACGTAGTAGCTGTGGAAACAATTATTGTACCTTTTCTACAAACCACAATTCAACAATATGTGGCGTCTCTTGGTAGCTTTCCTGAAGCATGGTCTTTTCTTGAAATGGCTTTACAATGCCTTGGCATTTTAATTCAACGGGCGATGCTGTGTCGTCGTCCATCCACCGCACGCAAAATGGTGACATCGGAGCTGTTTCGTACTCTCTTTCGTTTACTACTTTTTATCGACGCGGATGTGGCACTTGAGCCATCTGTTCGATCTGATCGAGTGCTATTCTGTGAAACATTTTTGGATGCGGCTATTATGGCGGACTGGACCCTCGCTGGTGAGGCACTCCTAGCGGAGGAGGCCAAATCCTTCTTTAAACTTGTGCTCGAGGAGTCCGCATCAGAGTTTGCGACACTCTTGGAGGATCCATTCCCTCGTGGTGGGATGTCCTCACGTAGCACGCAGCGTCGGGACAAGAATCACACCACCTCTATAGCTGCAATTCGTCTTCTTGTACTTGCCTGTCCTCGTGTCCCATTGGAGGCATTTGGTCCCAAACCAAAAGTTTTATTACCTGTACATCAATGGCACTGGGAAGATGAAATGCGGCACAATAACAAAATTGATGAGGAAGAATGTGTTTCCCTGGAGTCAAGTTGGGCACGGTTGAGTAAGGATGCATCTATACGAGTTCACACTAAATCTTTGTCTATAGATATTCATTCCATGAAAATTTCACGCGGGTTTGGGGCAACAGATCGAAATATTTCACGCAAGTTTGTACCTTTTGTTTTTCACTTTGTGGATGAAGCAAATTTGCGACTTCCTAAATCTGCGAAAGAGGTAATGGCTTCTAATAGTCTTGCCGTTTCTGTTAAAAAAGAGAGTAAAACGAGCAATGAAAAAGGAATCGGACAACTTTATATTTTAAACAAGGATTGCGTAGTAGGACCAACCTACATGTATATTGCAGAAATGTACCTTGAAAGTCTTTGTAACTTTGCAGTCTCAGTCAGTGGTCAAATGGCAAAGCAATTAGCAACATGTGCCTGTGCAGCGTTGTTGCAAGCGGCCATTTGCAGCAAACAGGAAAAATCATTTATTGCCTTAATGCGTAAAACAATGCGTCCTCTTTGTGAGATGATTCGTGAGGCACTCGTGTCTGCTGATAAGGCCACTAAATCCGTAGCATTGATAATGATGGTTTGGTTGTTACACCACCCACGGGCATCCGAATGGAAGTTTAGTGAAACAGCGCAACGTTGTGGTATACTTTTTCAATTGGAAAACACAGCCCGTACAGCTTCTGCTGGAAGTAACAAGAAAAGTCTCGAAAGACGTCAGACTCGAACAGAGTACCTCGCAGAAACAGCTTCTACTCTTCTTCATGTCATAAGTGAGAAGATACCCGCTGGTTCTTCCACAAATAAAACTTTCTCACGTAATGTAGCTGACATCACAGTAGTACGAAACGCGGTAAACAATCTCATGGAATGTTCCAATACGCCTGGTACCCATGCTAAGGCAATTTCAGATGTTCTAATAGCATTAAAGCAATCTGCCCATACACTTACTCCTTTTGAAGTATCAAAGTTAGGACTTTCAGAAGCCGTCTTGAATTATTTATTAGGAGTAAATTATAGCAAGGTAATAGATACATTTGGGGAATCTACGAACCCTGCCGTTTGTGTAGAGGGTGTACGGACTAGATCATATCTTCATGAACAGTGTAATGGCGCGCGCCTAGCATGCTTTGTACAGTGTTCAACAGAACACCCAGAAGGTGTACAATCACTTGTGGAAAACTTGATTTCGGTACTTCCTCTTATTACAACCTTTACCCTTGTAGAGTCTGTGACACGAAGTGGCCGTGTTATGTGTCGTTCACCACTTCAAGCTATTTTAGCCTGCACCCGGATATCTCCACCAGTTTCACTCTGTTCTAAAATGGGTGGGACTATTCTTTGCGCGTCAGTGGGACAACCAAGTTCCACGCCGCGCGATCGGAGTCGTTCTCCGTCGGCACATAATCCGAAAGAGTATTGCCCAAATGGCCACAAGTTGCAATTTATAGCTTCAAACCCTAATTTGTGCCTTTGTGATTTATGTGAGCGAGAGGTACGCAATGGCTTTCGATGCGCATATTGTGATTTTGACATGTGCAATGAGTGCTTCACAAATACTGAAATAGAGTATGAAGGTGGTAGTCCTTTGACGAGCCCAGCAAATGGTGAGAGTCATGCAGGAAAAATACCCTCTCCTTCACGGACAGATTTATTATCTCTTCGTGCACCAGCTCGTGCCCATCTCTTCTCTACAGTGGGAGATATTGAGCGTTACTTCCGTACTGGGACAACGTCTACAAAACATACAGATACCGCTCCAGCTCCACCCTCTGCGTTACATAATGTAGATTTATTTATGGATAGAGCAAATTCAGTTCTTGAACGGATTAAAGCCGATCATGGGAAAGATTTTAGTCGTGTCAATGTTCGCCAAAGTATTCAAAATATTCTCACTTCATTTTCACTCCGTAATGCTCTTCAAGTGGCATCGACCACGGCTTCAGATGGAAACACTCAGTCAGTAGACTCTCTTTTTAGCTGTGAACGGGATGAATTGAATGTCTTATTACGTGATGCTATAGAGGAACGATATGTTTTGTACACAACGGGTTGTGGTCGTAATCCATATCATTTAACATTGTTGGGGAGTATGTATCAAAATGCGTTTACCGAAGGACAAATAAGTTTATTGGAGCAATTAGAAAATTGTCTTCTCCATCAAGAGGGATCCACCGAGAATGCAGATGGGTCACCGACTTCATCCCTCCTAGAGGTCCGTAGTGAGACACATGTGAATCCTTTATCTTTGGATACAAGTGAGGTAAAGTATAGCAAATCACGATTATATATTTTTCATCATTTCGAAAGTGACACCAAGTTATGCTGCGCTTGTGGTCAGAAATCCAGAGTAACACTCAATACAGTGCAAGTACCTAAACTTCAGCGAAAACTGACACCATTTTCCACCCGGACAGAGGTATTATTGCTTATTCTTCTTCATAAGGTATTGAGTCCTATGATACAGAAGGGAATTATTGATATGGACTTGAATGCTTTTGAGAGTGCACCTGTTACGACATTTGTTGTTAAATCCGTTGCAGCGTCCGCTTTACGTGTGGCTGTTTTACCAAGAAACCTTGCTGTGCCTCGATGGGTAGACTTTGTCCTTAAGGAGGCAAGATTTTTTCTCTGTTTTAATGTACGTGAACGACTTGCTCGCTTTTTCGCCTACGGTGCTAGACGAGCACTTTGGAAGCACTTAAAGAGTGCACACCTCACTCGACCTGATCGATCTATTAAGTTATACCCTGCCGAGTGGGCACGTTTAGCAAATCACAAGTACCGTGTGAGTCGTGATTATCTTTTACATGACGCATTTGTTATTCTCTGCAAAAGCGCCGAGTCTCGTTTTCCTATATCTATTGAGTTTGAAGGTGATGTTGGTGTTGGTCAAGGCCCTACCGCACACTTTTACACACTTGTTGCCAAACAGTTGCAGAAGGCCAAACTTAGACTCTGGCGTGGGATGGACTCTACCGGTGTGGGTGAGGAAGGCCTCGTGGTACCATCCCCGGAGGGATTATATCCTCGACCTATTACAGTTTCCACGAAACGTGATCCCTCTCGACTAGAGACCCAACAACCTCCAAAAGGTGGGGAGACCCTACGGGATCTGACGGTGACTATGGAAGATTTTATGGAATTTCAAAAGGAACGGGCACGTTTTTATTACCTCATTGGTGCCGCACTGGGCCGTGCATTTGTTGATCAAGTTGTTTTTCCTTTAGATCTTAGCCCGGCGTTGGGCATTTTTTTGCGGGAATCCATCCCACCTGTTTCCGTGGTGCTTCGCAATAAACCCAATTTTGAGGCCTATAAACCTGTAGACCTCATGGCCCTCACCATTGATGATGCGGAGTTGATGGACAAGAAGATCGCGGATAGTCTCCGCTCCCTCGCGTCGCTCTCCAGTGACACATTAGCCTCCCTCGAGTTACCCTTCACACTCCCCGGGGATGACACCATGGAGCTCTTACCTGACGGGGCAAAGAAGCGCGTGAATGCGCAGAATTTGTCCACCTACACCCGTCGTGCAGTGAGTGCCCTCCTGTATGAGTCCGTCGTCTTTCCGCTTCGGTTTATTGTGCATGGGTTTCGTGATGTGGTGCCATGTGACGCGCTCGCCCCGCTTGGGGCGAAGGAGACGATGAACCTCCTCTGCGGTTGCGCGACCGCCGACACGCGTCCGTTGTGGACCGCGGCGGAGATTCAATCCATTCTCGTCCCCGATCACGGGTACCAGAAGGATTCCCCGCAATTGCAGATGCTTGGGAGGATCCTCGCCGATCGCTTCACACCGATGGAGCAGCGCCTATTTCTGCTCTTCTGCACCGGTTGTCCGCGACTTCCTGCGGGGGGGGTGCGGGCACTTGGCGCGATTACAGTTGTGAAGCGTTCGGACTTTGGCATGCCATGCGATCTCACCCTCGACGACACGATTGGGGGGGGCACACGCACGTTTGGGGCGACAGGGGAGGCGGATTGGCCGCTTCCCTCCGTAAATACGTGTTTCCGATACCTGAAATTGCCCCCATACCCCTCCGAGGAACTCATGTACAAGAAGCTGCGAATAAGCATTACACAAAGTGGCGAAACATTTGAGTTATCATGAAGAAGGCCACGTATGCGTATGTGTGTGTAGGTGTTTTTTTTTCTTTTGTTGTTGTTGTGGCTCTTGCCGCAGCCTGTAACAGTCTTCAAACTATTTTTGGGTTTCCACTCCGTTTCCCTCAGTTCATATATTTCTATATACATCTTTAGGCAATGGAGTAAAAGAGAGAGGAATATTGAAACAAACTTACAACCCTTTCCCTTTAAATAGGATAAAATACAAAGCACCTATTATTATTATATATATATATATATATATATGAATATATATGCATTTTGCTTGTGATATTATTTTTCCTTTTTTTTTCCTTTTTTTTTCTTTTTACTCTGTCGTTTGCTGCGTGAAGTGTGGGACTGCATTCTTCTCTGCATACGTTCTATGGAGGTTTTTTTTTTTTGTGGTGATGTTTGGATACTATTATATGTATGACTGTTTTGGATGGTGTCAGAGAGAAAAAAAAAAAGGAAAAGTGCAAACAAGGAAGTGTTGTTTCTAACAGGCTTTTCTTTTTTAAAAAATTTCCATGTAGTCGGGAAAATAAAGAAAGAAACGTTATTCTTTTTACTATAGAAACCTTTTTATGGACAGTTACTCTAAGAAAGCACATATTACGAGGAAAAAAAAAAAAGGAGAGAATTTTTTTTTTTTTTTTCTGCGTGTAAGTATTCATGCTTAGGATTTTTTTCTTTCTGTTTTTTTGGGGTGATTTTTTAGTGATTTTTTTTTTAAAATGAGAATATTTCTAATACGCTTTGTTTTTGTCTTTGTCATTATTCGAAAGAATAATTCCAGCAACAGCGAAATGTTAGTTTTCATTTAATAACTTCTCTATATACGGGACACTCAAAATGAATTTCTAGTGGTGTCACTTCAAACTTTATTCCTCTTTTTTTTTTGCTGATTTGTTTCTTTATATATATATGTTTTGTTTGTTTTCTCGCGTAATAACGAAAGAAAGAAATTGTTCTTGATTGTTGAATCGCATTTTAAGGAGCAAAGGGTAATTTAACGGCACACAAAAATTGTATGAATAAAAGAAGTTTTTTTTTGTTTTTTGTTTCTTATGTTTCTGTTTGTTATTATTTGCATTTTTTTTTTTCCATTGCGGTTTGTTTGGTTGTTTCCACAATTGCACATGACCTGTTGATTTTCAACATATACACCCAATAGAAAAGAAAAGAAACGCGAAAAAAGAGAAAAAAAAGGGGAAAGAAAGACCAAAAAAAGAAAAAGAAAAAAAGGATCTCTTTTGCAAAGAAGACGTCAAATTTAGGGATGAGAACACACTCCCAATCAAACAAATAGAAACTTTACCCTTCAAGTCAAAAGAAAAAAAAAAAGAAAGGGACACAACAAAAAAAAAAAGAAAAAATTAACACGTTTTTTTTTTTTTTACAGAAGCAAGTGAGATTATATGGAGATTTGCTGTCGAAGTTGTATTGTGTTAGCGAAAGGGGAAATGTCAAAAGCCGTTGATAAAAGGCACAAACACACACAAAAAAAAAAAATGATAAATACGCAAATAAAAAGAAGAAGAAAACAAATTCTCATGCTGGAATTTTTATTTTATTTTCCGTGATTGACTGGATTTTTCACCAATTTTGTTATTTCAAATTAGCTTCTCTTTTTAGTTTGTGTAGTGTACTTCTCTGTCTTTTTTTGTTATCTTCTAAAAAAAGAAATTTCTTACTTATATATATATATATATATATATATATATATATATATATATATATATATTTTGCTCCTTTCAATGTATGAGCTCTTGGGAAAAGGTACGCCAGAGGGTACTTAATATTTTTCTTTATTCAATGTTTTCAATGAAATGGTTTGTTCGTAGAACAGTTCCAATGAAGGATGATAACGAGGATAGATGAACCGAAGACAGTTTCTGCCAATTTGCTCTTGAAATTTACTTTTCTTTCATTTACATGTGTACATGCATATATATATATATATATATATATATATATATATATATATATATATTATTATTTTTTTTTGTTTGCTCTTTTCTATTTTATTCTATGCTAGTTGCTTTAAAAGAAAAGTTTTGTGCAGTACAAAGAGAAAAATAAATTAAAAGAAAAAAAAGAAGAATTTTTTGATTTTTTCTACGAATTATAATAGAAGGAAACCACTAAAGAGGGAGAAAATGACGAAGAATACTCGTCCGGATGCGCTCTTACCAAAATTAACGGTTAACAAAAAATACATCAAAAAGATGAAATTCCAATCCAAAAAGAAGTCCTTAGCCGCTGCCGCGGAGAGGGGCGTACGTGGCCGAATAAAGAAACCCAAAACTTCTCCCCAACCCAAAGCCAAATCCAAAACTTCTCCCCAACCCAAAGCCAAATCCAAAACTTCTCCCCAACCCAAAGCCAAATCCAAAACTCCCCCCAATCCAAAGGCCCAAACCGTTTGTGCCGACGCCGCGCTGCTCGCGCGTGCGATTCGCGGGGAATCCGAAATCGGTGACGCGCCGCCGCGCCAATCGTTGGCGTTCCTCGAAGACTACGCGGCGCACCGACGCGAGGCGGACGTCCCGGCGGAGGAGTTACTGCGCCGCGCGGATCGCTACTTCCGCGATTTCGGCAAACAGGAAAGTCTCTGGCGCCGCGCCGCGTCCCATCGCCTGCGGGAGATGAAGGCGGTGAATCGGCGCGGGGGAGACGCGGACGGGTTTCGTTACGTCGTGCCGAGAAACGAGGCGGAGGTGGTGCGCCAAATGCGAATGGCCGCCGGGGAAACGGAGGCGGCGGTCGATCCCACGCATTTGACGTCCACATTTGGCGGAGGGGAGGAGTTGACACCCGATGCGGCGCAAGCGGAGCGACCGGTGCACCGAAAGCGAAAGCGGCAAAGCGCATTTGCGGACTTTTATCAGTTTCAGGTGAGTCGGCGATGGACAAGGAATGCGGAGAACTTTTTGAATAAAGGACGCGCGCACAAGTCGATGTTTGAGGCAAAAAGACAACAACGATCGATTAAAAAGTTTTGATTATGTTTTTATTATTATTATTTATTATTTTTGGTGTCTTTGAGGAGGGGGAGAGGGATTGTTTGTTGTATTGTCTCTGTTTTTTCATGCATTTGTTTGTTCTCCGATTAAAAAGAAAGAATAAAATAAACGGAAACGATGGAGTAGGGGGTGGGTGTGCGAAGCGTGGAGAAAGTAAACTTGATTTGACGTTTAAACAATATATATATATATATATATATATATATATATATATATATATATATATAAGAAAATACCATTGGAGGTAATAAGGAAGAGAAAAAGTATTTATACAACCTGTATGTCTACATTGTTTCTTTATGAGAGTGTGTAAGAGAAGCAAAAGGGAAACAGCAGGGAGAAGGAATGAATTGAGAAAGTACTTTATTATTGTTCTTCATTGTATATTGCATATATAGGCGTTCTCCTTTTTCTTATTTAATGACCAAAAAACAACAACATTAAATCAATCAAATGAAGCAAAAGTTGTGAATGGGCAATACAAAATAAGACAGCAACAACGAAAGAAAAGAAAAAAGAAACACTCCCTTCTTCTTGTTTACAAATATCTACGGATGTATATTTACTTGTTATTTTCTCCTCTTCTTTTTTTTTTTTTGCATCAATAGAAAAGTTGTGTCGTTTCTGTTTGAGTGAGACTACCAAAAAGGGGGAAAAAAAATAATAATCCCAAGACCGATACAATCCCATTAGCCGTCTTCAGAGGGCATTTAGTCATTCTTTTTCTTTTTTTCTTTCCCTCTCCCCACCCAATTTTACTCGTCCCATTACCTGCTTCGCCTTCCCACTTATCCTTTTACCTTCCTCTTCTTGTTTCCTGTTGTGTGGACGTCCAAGTGGATGGGCAAACTTCGTGACATTTGGTCCGCCGAAAACGGAACGCGTGCGCGGGGGGCGCCGCAGTCGGTGCGCCTTTCCCGCGGTTGGGACGTTCGCGCGGAGTCTCTTCCCGCCAAACCGCAGTCCCCCCGTCGGCGCAAATACGCCCCCGCAAAGCCCAACACCCGCGATGCCGTGGCGGCGCCGCACCCCGGGCAAAGCTACAACCCCCCCGACGCACACCACCAGTCCGCCCTCCGCCTCGCGGTGCGGAAGTTGGAGCGGAAGAAGACGGCGGACGCGAAGTTTGTGGCGATGATGCAACACGGACGGGACACCAAGGTGACGGGAAACTTCTCCGCCGACAAGACATGGGAGGAGGAGGTGCAGGAGCGGCCGACAAGGGCGAAACCAACACGGAAGACCGAGACGGAGACAAAGAAGAAGAATGGGAGGGATAAAACGAAGAAAAAGGCGTCCCAAAAAGCGTCTCTTCGGGCGGCCGCAAAGGCGCTTCCGCACCGACGCCACCCCAAACGCGAGGTGGCCGTGCGGGAGGCGGATCAGTTAGATGACATTGTGGAAAAACACGAGGCACAACAAAAGCGACGAGAGGCGGCGCGAAATCGACGACGCGCGGTGAAACGGGAAGGGAAACAAGTGAAGAGCTTTGGTCGCTACCACCACACCCCGCTAGTGCTTGATGTGGCGCCAACGGATAAGTTAGTTGGTTCACTGCGTCAACTTAATGGGGGTTATGTGCATCCGGCGATGGAACGCATGAAATCGCTCGAGGAACGCAATCTCGTGCCGGCCCGCATGCGGCATACATATAATAAACGAAAGATTCTCAAACCAAAGGGTGAGGTGCGTGTTAAGCGGGAGACGTTTGGTGTGATTCCAGAAACAAGCTTCTAGAAGCGAGGGAGACAGAAAACACAAACACACGCAAAAAAAGGGGGGAAAAAAAAAGAGAGAGAAAGCGAAAGAAAAAGATCTCTTTTTTTTTTTTGATTTTTAAAAAAGGCCAAAACAACAACAACGACGGTTAAGGTCCACGTCAGTGTGAAGAAATGAAAGTCTACGTGTACGTAAATAAATGAACTCACACATATATGTTTGCATATATTTCCTCCATGAGAAGACTTAAAAAAAAAAAAAAGAGAATCATAAAAAATACATATGCATATATTAACACACAGATGTTCTACTTTTTTTTGCTGACCTTTTTGTGCCTTCTTATCCTTTTTTTTTTTTGCCCCTCTTCGTAATAATGATATACCAGTTTATATATATTTATAATTATGAGCTTTCTGATTCGATCCCTTCTTGGTGAAAACGTGGTACACCCACAAGAACATCCTAGGGAAAAAACCGACCATACCAATGACAACGAAGCCGCCACGCAGAAAGCGTCGAGCCCAATCTCTTCACCTCTTAGGGAACACCGAGAGATGCCACTTTTAGAGAAACAAAAGGCTCCCACACGCACCATTATTCTCCGTGTACAATCCTGTACCGTCGCGCAAGATCGGCGGGATGCGTTGCGGGATATGCAAAGCTGTGTGGACCTTCCATATGTAATGGCATCCAAAGAGGTGTCGTATCTGTGTAACATGTTGCGCACCTTTCCCGAGGATGAGGAAATCGTCGAACCCTCCTTGGCTATTCTCGCCAGTGTTACAGACTTGAGCAGCTATCCAACGGGATCTACTTCGTATAGCGTGACGGATAAGGAAAAGCGTCGCATTCGTGATTCCTTCCTTCATGAACTTGTTGCCGAGGTGCCTCTCTTTTTAATTCATTTGAAAGAGGGTTTGTTTTGGTCGCGCTTTCACTCGGTGCAAATGTTACAACGGTTACAGGAATATGATTCTCTTTCGGTGCAGAAGCTTTTCCTGTCGTCACACGGTATCGGTGTACTTGTGGATATACTTAATGATAACACACATGGTGGGGCTCTTCGAAATGAAGGGTTAGTACTTATTACATCTATTACAGCAACAGATACAGAGCTTCAAACTCTTCTTGCCTTTGATAATGCATTCGAAACACTATTCGCAGTTATACGGGAAGAGGGTGGATTAGAAGGTGGCGTTATTGTGTCTGATTGTCTCACCATTGTACACAATATGTTGCGAAATAATAAAGCAACACAAAAATTATTTAGGGAAATGGGATGCGCTCGTTACCTTGGTGTACTCATGGACGCTGTGCCGGCCCGTGTGCGGCACCACATGGGTTCCTCCTCCCCTATTAAATCAAAGAAAAATAACAATCACAGCACCAATAGCGATTCCACTAAATCTCTTGATAATGAGACATCCGCGCTCGCTCCATTAACGAATATACAAGGTGTAGTGATTGTCATGGCTGTGTCCATTGCGAGTTGTATTTTGCGTGAAGCCGAGGCACATCACGAAGCTGCCGCCGCACAAGATGCTCTTTTACAAAGTGGACTACTTGCTCCTCTCACATCCCTTGCTCTTGGCGGCGCGCTTGCCAATGATGCCGCCCGTGTAGAAGCGATGCGAACACTAGCTACCCTTCTCCATGAGAAACGCATGGGGATTGAAAAGTTTCTTCAATTAAATGTCATTACCCTACGGGGGTGGACACCGTTGCGTGTGGAGGAGTGGTCAGCATTGCGTGCGACATTACATGTTCTTTTTGATGTCGAGGATCATGCGATTCAATCTGCCGCCGCCAAAGTCTTACACACCTTACTTGGAGTCTCTGTATGTGAAAGTATTGTCCTTGCTGCGCTGACAAAAGGGTTTGCTCCACCCTCCATGTTACAGGCCTCGCTTTTGACACCCGATATTTCTCTTCCGCGGGAGACTGGGGCATGCATTGCGACCGCACTCTTTGGCCACGGAACTGCAGCACACTCGAGGGGACAGTACTACGCCGCGTTGTTGCTGGATCGCTTTGTCTCCGTGTCAAATACGGCAGACCAACTTTTAGGCCCTCCACAAGGAAATTACTTTACGACATATTTGCAATATGTGATTCGCTGTTTCAGTGGACATGGGGTGATGGATCTGAATACCCTCAGCGCATGTTTTAAGGCGTTGCTTCGTTGGATACGTTCAAGTCGACAGGCAATAGTACTATTTTTGAACGATTTGACGTACTACAAGGCACTTTTGCAACGTGCCATACAAGACGATGGACCGGCTCATATTCGTTTTTGGTCTGCTGTCCTATGTGCGGCTCTTTGCATTCTTGCGCCTCGGGATCCTGTGCATTCCCCTTTGCTCGATCGACGACATGCATTGGAGTTGTTCATCAATGAGCTAGGTGGTGCAGCGATATTTGACACACTTCTTTTTGATGTAAAGGCATCTAGCCCGGTGTGGTCCAATCCACCATCAAACGCTTTTCTGCGTCAGACTCCGGTCATGTATGATGAGGAGATGAAGAACATGTTATTAGATGTGGTAAAGGAATTCAAGGAGATTTGTCCCTCACGCAGAGCCACAATCGCGAAGGCGGATCATGAGATGGAGAACGCTGCAAAACATCTTTCCAAGCCGAGCATTGGATTGCATCCCGAGGTATGTCCCGTCACGGATCGAGCAGAAACGATGATGCAACTAAACTTCCACGATCGCCCTCTGAGTGGGAATGCCTCGGCTGTTTTTTATCCTTCTCTGGATCAAATCCCCTCCACGCCTTCTATATCTGGAGGAATAAACGTGCCCGACGACTGCTCCTCATTTTCACATCGTGAGGAAGGTATGCCATCCATGTCTCCTGTAATGAAATCACCACGCCGTATTGCAAACCTTCATCCTCCTCCTCCTCTTTCTGCTGCTGCTGCTGCTGCTGCTGCGGCATCCTCAGATCATGGCCTGTCTCCACTCATTGACGAATATGAGACACAACTCATTGCGTTGCGTGAGCGTAACATGATATTGGAGCAAGAGCTCCAGCTTTCCCGTGATATGGCGCGACAGGATGCGAGCAATCGTCTCGCAGAGGCGGAGCGTGAACAGCAACACGCTGCCCAAGTGGCGGAATTGCAGGAAAACATTCGTCTTCTCGAGGAGGCCCTCGCGGCGAGGGATGAGGAACATGTGTCACTCGTACAATCCCTCAACATGCTCGAGGCGCAACTTCGTGCGGCACTCGCTAACCGAGAGACAGATACCGGCCATCACCCCACCAACACAACCGCCACACCGACAACTCTAACAGATGCGACGGAGCTGCGGGGTGAGGTGCAAAAAATGACGGAGGAGCGTGATGCGCTGCTTCTTCTTGTTGCCGAACTCGACGAGGAGCGCACCCCCTGTAAGATGGATTGTTTGAACTCGTTGGAGGCGTTCCCGCACGATTCCCCGTCTTTTTCGCTCTCCCCTCCGCCGTCTCACGCGCCGTCGGCGGACCCCCGACACGCGGCGCTCTCCAACAGCGGAACCCCATCCGCCTTTGCCTCGCAGCAGTCACAACCCCAACAAGCAACGTCGATGCCAACACCTCATCATTCTCATCATCATCAACTGCAGGCATCTCCGTTTGTGGCGGGTCATCTGGGTAACCTCCGCGACTCCTCGCCGCAACCGTGCCATCCGGGGCAAATGAACGGCGTGCCGTTGGATGTGTTGCCACGAACAATGCCGATTCCAACGACGACGTCGATAGCAACAGGGACATTGGATGGAGCTGCCTCAGCGAGTACGCATCCATTTGCGGGTACGACTGCTGTTGAAGAGGATGAGTTGGTGGTTGGAGGGGGATCAACTCTACCGTTTGGTGTGACACCACAAGATCAATTTTTGCAAACCCCAATCGAAACCCGTCTTCAAGAAGCACGACCACCACCACAGCAGCAACACTCATCTCGTGTTCTCAATAGTAACCCTTTTATGAGCATGGGCGGACCTTCAAACGGTGAGGAAGACGATGGTGACCTTCTTTAATGAAACCACACCCCATCCACGAATCAGAAACATCGCAAAAGCACACATTTTTTTACATATGGACATGTGTGTCATTGTTTGCTTCTATATGTGTATGTACCTATACTAGCGTTTTCGCTGGCGAGCGTGTGGGTCTGTGTATCCGATTGTGTGTTTTACTTTTGCTTGTTTATATTGTTACTCCTTTGTTTGTCTTTTTTTTTTGTCGTTGCTGTTGTTTGGATACTTTGTTGGTGTCTTGAAAAGAAAAAGAAAAAAATTGCTCTGAGTGGGTAAAGGAAGGCTAAAAGAATAAAATCACGGAATGGTTGCCGCCAGTCCAAACTTTTTGTTTATGTCGTTCTTGGCGTGATTTTTTCTTCTTTTGATTATTTGTTCTTGAACCCTATTTTTTTTTTTTGTTTTTTTTTCTGTTGTTTGAGGAGATGTTATAAACCCAAAGTGTGAGGATGGACATACTTTTTGTTCTTTGTTTCAACAGTATGGCCGAAGGGTACTGTTGAGACCATTTTTGAAACTGAAGAATATATATATATATATATATATATATATATATATATATATAAATATAAAGGAATATACATACAGTTTGTTTTGTGTCATTTTTTTTTCTGTTTTTAATTTTCGTATTGAATGCTCATTTTATGTACACTAGTTCATGTTTCACGTTTGAGTAGTAGCCTCAACGAGGTATGAACTCCTCATATGTGCTTTGTTATTCTTTTCATTTCCTCTCCACCCCCCTCACTTCCTTCATTTCTACACTTACGCTAAAAAGGGTGTAAATAAACAAGCGGGGAACAGAGATGGATGTGCCCAAGCAACCAGTGTTGGCGGCCATGCCACTCATAGGCGACTGCAAGCTGGCGATTCAGCACTCAGTCAGCTACGAGCCACCCATGTATCTCTTCCCGGAGTTGCTCCCAAAGGTGCCAGAAGGCACGGCGCCGATATCGGTGAGCGATGCGGTGGCCGACGCTATCGACGTGGATGCCTCGTCGCTGAACCTCGCGGAGCTTTTCCACCTTCCAGCCAGCACCGGGGCCGCCGCCGCTGCCCCGCGCGACGGGGTCGAGGAGTGCATTGAGGAAAACGGTGAAAAAACACCAAAGACGTCATCGAACGTGTCACTTGCCGCTCTTTTAGCGACAAACCGACTGCAGGCTTTGGGCCTCACAGCGGAGGTGCTGCAGCGCGGAAAGTTTTCCTCTGGCGCCATTATAAAGGAGTTGATGAGCTTCCAGGCTCACGCCGGGCTCAATGAGGACGAGGCAAAGGCGATCATGTCGAATCACTTTATCAATCTCCTCGCGTGGCACAAGTTGGTGGAGATGAATAGTCTTCAATCAACAGAAACAGACATGGACGTGGAGCAGACAGTGCGTCGGGCTAGTCGTGTTCGACCCCGTAGTGAGGACACTGCGGAAAATGACACGCACATCACTAATAAGAACAATACTATCAACAACAATAACAATAACAACAACAACAACAACAACAATGATGATGCCGAGAGTGGCAGGAACGAGTCGCACACAGAGGACAAAGCGGAGGTGCAGGATTTGGAGTTGCTGCCCTCTATAGATCCATGGAGCAGCGAAACAGAAACACACCCCGATCTCTTTGTCGCCGCCTCGGAGCGTGATGTGGAGCGACGCGTGGAATTGCTTGACACCCTCGCCGCACTGTACCGTCGTCCATGGCGCACACTAGAATCTCGTGGCATTCAAACCACTCGTTTTACGGCGGGTGTGATTAACGAAACCTCCCCGTTTGCCAACCCTTCACGTCTCCCTGGTGCCACATTGGATCCTGTGCGGGACTGTGGATGGGGTCATCGTCAGGGAAACGACGACCTCAAGTGGCTTCTTCGTGTCCGCTCCACCAGCACAGGCGCGGCGGAGGTTTTGGTGCCATTATGTCACGGCTTTGTGCACTTTGGCCGCGCCGCGGGTGTGACGCCCGGGGTGTGTGGTACAGTGACGCGCATCGATGTGGGATTAGCGCCCTTCACGCGCGAACCCGCGTGGGTGTCGACGCATCACTTTTCATTGGCCATTCTTCCCGCCCGCTTTGGGTTTGGCGAGGCGTCGGGCACGAGTGCGGCGCACTCGGGGCGAGACCGCACCGATGAATCGGACGGGAAAGAGACGTTTGGGCTTTGGGTGATGAATTACGGCCGAAACGGCACACGCATTGCGGGGCGTCGATGGGCACTTGGGGGAATGGTTCGACTGCAATGCGGGGATGTGTTGGAGCCGACCAACGACATACACATCCGCGTCGAGCCCCCGCCGGTGGTGAAGGCGGAGGACACCGAGAAGGCGATAGAGCAGAAGACAGGAGAGAGGCGGGAGGCGGAGGCGGAGGCGGAGGAGGAAAGGGGAAAGGGAGACGAGGAGACGGCGGGAGGGGAGAAGGCAGCGACGGTGGTGAAGGTGGAGGTGGACTGGGCGTCAGAGGAATAGAGGCGACCAAAGGCCATATGCGGCACCGAACACTCCGGCAAACACACAAACGAGGGAAGAGGCAAGGAGAAGGCGTGCACGAAAGTGGAAAGTGAACCCCTCTCCCTCTCTGAAGCAAAGAAAAGAAAAACAGGGAAAAAGGAGTGACGTGGAGGAAATAAAGAAAGGTGAACATAAAAGATGGAAGGGTTTACATACACAACCCGAAGAAAACAAAACAAAAAAAAGAAAGAAAAAGAAAAGGTGATGGACTAGTGGATGGTGTGATTAGAGAAAGTCCTTACTCTTCTTCTTCTTCTTTTTTTCTTTACATTCCTTGTTTGGTAAAGGAGGCAATCAAAAATAACAACAATAAAAAAATGAGAGGAACAAAAAAAAAAAAAAGAATTATGAAAAAAAGGAAACCGTCATTTTTTTTTTCTTTTTCTTTTTCACTCATTTCTCTTAGTTGTGTGTAGAGCGTCGGGGTCGACGCTGTGGTGCCGTTATTATAATTATCACCCATTTATTGTGGTACACTTCTTCTTTTTTTTTGTTTGTTTGTTTGTTTTTTTCCCTTTGGGAATTTTATGCATATCTATATACATGTGTATATTTGTGTGTATGTATACTTTTAAAAAAATGCATGTAGCCATTCGTGGTAACTTACTGAAACGAATCATTTTTATTGATGGCTCTCTACTTACATGTTTTTCCTTTTTTTTTAAATTTCGTTCTTCTTCTTTTTTTTTCTTTTTGTAGTGTTTGCTTGTTGTTTGGGTCATTATTGTCACTCGGTCTGTGTATTTTTTTTTGTTTGTTTGAAATTATTCTGATAAGACATTTTAGAAGTTGAAGGCGATTCATTGAATTGAGGAGTTTTCCCTTTTTTTTCCCATTCGGTGCGTTTTCTTTTTTTTTTGTCAATATATATTTTGGTGTCCCTTTTACCCCTCCCATTTTTCTTTGCAATGGGATTCGCCCTCGCTTCAATTTTTCAGGCCGTCATACTCTGCCTTAACGCGATGGCTATTCTCTCCGAGCGTCGCTTTCTCGCCAAGTACGGCCTTGCCACAGTTTCCGTGACGAACGATTACACTGGTGGGGTCGCCTACACCCCGCCGCCTTTCGGAGGCGCGGAGGAAATCGCAAATGAACGCTCATCTTCGCCGATAAAAGGGCAATTGGGGACTGTGCTGAGTAGTGTACGCACATTGTTACGTCTGCCGCTGATTTTTGTGAATACAGCACTTATTATCTTCACGCTTGTGTTTGGTTAGTATGGAGGAGAGAGGATTTTAAAGGGAAGCTACGATATGAGGTATTGTTAGTCGATCCCTTTGTTTATTTATTTTGCCTTTGCTCTGTATGTCTAAACGTATGTGTGTTGCTGTTGACAATTTACTTTTTGTGCGTTTTGTGTTTACTGAGGGAGGGCTTAGTTTTTTGCTTTTATTCCCTTCAGGAGTCCATTTTCTTTTTTCTTGTTGTTGTTGTTCTTTGCCGTACACTATTTTTTTTTTGGATAATACGGCTTCCAGCAAGCAAGAGTCCTCCCCACTCTTCCTTTCACCAAAAAAAGAAAAAAAAAGAATTCTGTTATTGCATGTCGATTGGAGCTGTTTTCTGGGCGATCTGAGTGGGCGATGGGGTGGTAGTGTGGTGGGGGTGGAGACAAGCTGAGATAATATGTTTTATTCTTTTTTGCTTCGTTGGTTTGAGGCCGAGGAAGAGAAATCACTGTTGTCGCATTATTTGAGCAATGAAAAAATGCCACAGTGAGGTATGCACAAGGAGAGGTAAAATTTAACGTGCCCTTTATAAATCCAATAGAGACGAATTGGTCCTCCATAAACCTCTACATTTTGCCTTTTGGTTGTACCTCTCCAATCTCATTTGCACCGCCTCTTTCTCTCTTTTTTTTTTCTCTTTTCATTTGTGCATGTTCTTGTGAAGCTAACTGTGCTTGCCATGTCACTTGGCGGCGCTCTCCCGTCTGTTGGTCCCCCGCCAGTGACGGGTTGGGGCCGAAGCACACGACGGCGCAAAGATCAAATCCAAATTTGGAGCGCCGTTGCACTCCAACAGCACTTTTCCCGCGGCGCCATGGTGCAATCCTCGCTTCCCACACTCGAGGAGGTTCCCGCGCCGCTGCCCGGTGGCCGATTGACGCTCGCGCAGAAAATGGGCCTCGTCCCGCTCCCCCCGCCCGCCCCGAGCGATGACGAGTGGGCAAAGATTGAAGGCACCGCTCTCCGCCGCACGCGCACACTCCCAATCGGCGCCGACGCCTGCTGCATCTGCCAGGAGCCCTTCTACGCAACGATGGAGCAGGGGCAGGTGCTGCTTAGCTGCTCACACGTCTTTCATGAGCATTGCTTTCGGCACTTTGAGAAGTTTGTGCGCCGCTCACGTGGGCGGTATGACGCGACGCCGCTCTGCTGCCCCATGTGCCGATGTGCACACTATCACAAACGAGTCTTCTACGCCGGCAAAGCCATGACGCAGCGGGCGGCTATTGTAAAGATACAATCCATTTTCCGCCGCGCCTTGGCACGTAAGGCGTATGTGCAACAGCGACTCCTAAGTGATCCCGGGTTCTGCGCGTCGTATGCTCAGGTGAAGTTAGCGCGGCTGTCTAATGTCTACGCCATGTACGCGGAGCGACAGGAACGGGAGCGGCGGGAGTTACTCGACAGCGTAGACCTCCGCCGACAGCGTGCCTTGGCGTTGTGCACCACACCACGCGAGTGGGCTCTCCTGCGCATGCGACTTCAGCAACTCGCGACGGAGGCATCACTCGAGTGTCCGATTTGTCTTTGCGCGATTGCGCCGAACCCGAATGGTGACGCCGCGCTGCTGGAGTTGGCGAAAGGGGAAGCCATTGTCGCAGCGTTTCGGAGGGAGTATGAGGCGCGTGTGGCGGAGGAGAAACAGACGAGGGAGAAGGGTAAGCGTCACTCCAATGCCCCAATACAGGCAAGGAGGCAACAAGTAAGGGCATCCCAACAGGGTAGCGAGGACTCCAAACAAAGGCACCCATCACTTCCAAAGCAAAATTTACAGATGGGGAACAAACGACAAGTACAACCATCACCGAGTGTATCCCAAGCTTCGAGTGGTAGTAAGGAGGCAAATGGGTCACGATATGGTGTCATGCTGAGTTGCGGACATTGTCTGCACGATGTGTGCCTGACAGCGTTTGAAAAGTACTCGGAAATGGTTGCAGTTCAGCGCAACGGGGAGACTGTCATACCCCGCTGTCCGCTGTGTCGCTCCGCGTACATAAAGGCGGATTTTTAACCCCGTTAAGTGAATCATGCTGGCGTAAAAACAAAAAAGAAAAAAAAGATGAATAGAAGAAGAATTATTATTATTTTTGCATGTCTGTGTGTGTTTTATTGTTGTTGTTGTTGTTTTGCATTTAGCGCAAAGCAAAAAAGAAAAGAAAAATGATGTACAATACTGACCTAGTAGTTCTTCCAGAACAACGTACTTGCGTGTATTTTTTTTTTTTTTCACCACTCTATTTTACTTGAAGTTTTTTTTTTCTTGTGTGCTTCTCTTCTCTGTGTGTAATTACTGTAAATGTGCACATGTTTTTTTGTGTATGTGTAATTGTATACATATATATTCGTTTCCCTTGAGCTTATCCTCGCTTTATTTCCTTTTCATTACTGTTAAACCTTTCTTTTTCTCTTTCTTCTTCAATAAAAACAAAAACAAATGCCTAAGGTAGGCGCATGTCAGGCATTGACTACTCCAAGTGGGACGCACTGCGCGACAGTGATGACTCGGACAGCGGCGACAATGCCGCGGGATGCCCACGTGTGACGAGATTGGAGTATCCCTCACGCGTCATTCTTGGGCCAAATGGCGTTCACATGGAGTCCACCCCACCGCTCGCCTCCGCGTCACCATTTCATCCCTCATCGTCTAAGACGGAAGAGGTGACCATCGCAACAAATCCCACAGCTTTACCGAAGCCTACAATGGACAAGGTTACCGATCAGATGGAGGAGGATGAAATGATGTTTAGCAATTTTACACGCAATGGGGGACGAGAAGGGGACTCGCACTTGTGGTCACAAACCCGTGAGACGGCAACGGTTTGCTTTATTATGCCCAACATGCAAATCCGAGGAAAGGATATCCATCACTTTCAGCTCCGCTGCGAGGAGCAGACGGACCGCACCACGCGTTGCGTTATTTCTTTCGCTATTGGATCAGATGTGCGTGTCAGTGTAAGTCGCTACGTGCTGCGCTACCCTGTTCGGATCGGAGAGGAAATTAATGCGGGATGCTGGCAACTACATTCCCTTCCCACTAAATCCATGCGGTTGATGGTGGTGCAGCTGTTGAAGGAACCCGTAGCGTTGGGAGCCTCGCTTTGGTGGGACAGATGCTTTGCAACGGATTCTTTGATTGTTGATACAACCAAAATACCGGAGCGCAACGGGGGTGCAGCGGAGCGGGCAGAGGCGTTTCAAAAAGCCTGGACGCAGGCACATGAGGAGTTTAAGCGGCAGATGAAGGAAAAACATGCACCGCACGTTATTGACGACGATTAAGAAATAGAAGCAATCAATATATATATATATATATATATATGAATGATCACCTATTTTCTTTAAAAAGAAAAAATATTTTTTTTTTGATCATTTGTGACAAAAACAGGTATCGGATTTTTTTTTTTTTACACTGTTGAGATACACTTGTGTTTTTTTTTTTGTATTTATTTATTTCATTTATTTCTATACATTAAAGGCTACTCAGTATTCCAAAAAAAAAAAAAAGCAAAGAAAAAATGTGGTCAAGTCCGACAGCGTTTGTTTCGCTTCATGTGACGCGTGATGCGCACGGCAACTTTGTCTCCATTGACGCCGACCACAGTTTGACGGAGTTAGGAATGCGACCGCAGTCTATGCGTTCTATTTCTTTCAAGGAACATCCAACCGTTTTGAAGGGGCGTTCACCAGTACGTAAAGCGAGTGTACGACCGCCTTGGATGAATCCTGTGCGCTCACGTGGCATTCAAACCGCGGATGATCACCGCCTCGACGAGGACGAACAACAACCCGAAATTGTGGAGGCCGTGCAGCCGCGATGGGAGGACACAACGCAATCAATTCGTCCAAATACCACATGTATGTTCTCAGATTTGAAGGGATCACGAAAACCGTCGGATATTGTGCTCATGTCCCCGCGTAAGGGAAGGGAAAAGAAAGGACAAATAGCGGAATCTAACTGGACACCCTACTCCTCACCGCAAAGCAAAAGAGAAAACCCCCGGCCGTATTTGATGTCACCGGATTCAACTATGCCATCAAGTGACATTTCACAAGACATTCATCGTGCTCCAACTTCTTCCGCTCGTTGGACGTCGCAAGAGGGAAACTCTCCTGCGTCCTCAAGCATTCGGCAAAATGAGTCTCTGCGGGAGAAATCTTCGCTGCTGCACAATACGCAGAGATTAGACCAAATGCTTGGCATTTTTGATGCCAAGGCGAAAATGGACGATATCGTCTCGTCTCGAACATCCTCCTATCAAAGCCCTCAAGAGGCTTCTGCGTTGGCGCAGGTACATGCAGACACGCGTTCGCCGAGCATGTGCGACGTACCGGTGAGCAGCGCTCACTCTCCATCTCCATTCAGCGAATTCCCAGTCAACATGCACGAGACAGCAGACGCCGAAATTTGCAATGGGAATTTGAATAAGACACCGGAACGAGAAGAGGAAACGGAAAATGGAAAGGAAGAGGAAGAGAGAAATGAAGAGACGGGAGAAATTGAAAAGGAGGATGGGAAAAAGGAAGAGGTGGAAAAAGTGTGGGTGGTGGGCGAAAGCAAGGACGAGGACGTTATTATAACTCAACCTTTGGAAGTTTTTAAAAAAACGGACAGCTCTCCCGCAAAGTCAGTGTCAACTACCCCACCAGATACAAGCACGGCCGTATTTGAAGTGGTGCGGAACGAAATGGAATTTTGTCATGCTGCCATCACCGCACAGCAACGGCAGTTCACGGAGCTGTTGCGCGAGTCATCGCACCATCAAGAGGAACTTGTCGAGGTCCTTAAGAGTCTTGTCAAGAAACGGAGCGCGCCAACGCCACTGAGGAGCGTGTCCGAGAATGATTTCACTCCTCCACCGTTTGTGGAAAGTTTACCGCCAACACCACCGCGCTTTGAGTATGAGGAATTCACCTTACCTCACAGTGCCGCCTCCATTGTGGACCGCAACAGTACGCGATCGGCCGCGGTGCAATGGAGCCCGCCGCCCAGCAGCCACGCCGCCCCCTCCAACCCACACAACAAGGAGGATGATGGCAACCATGACACGTCCAACGGCAGCGATGGGGAGGAACATGCCCCATCGACGGCGAGCGTGGGGTTTCCCAGCAACCACATCGCAGAGGAGGGGAAGGAGTATGAAACGTTTCTTCCCGCGTGGTGTAAGCGGACGCTGCCCACGCGCGACGCCTCTCTTACGCGAAACCTCGCGCACTACCTTGCGGCAAGAGCGAACCACTCGTCTCGGCGTGCGGGTGGAGAGGTGAGTGCGCCGGTTTCTCCGGAGTGTGCGCAACAGCAAAGTCCTTTCGATGTCACTCCAACTGCTTTCGCACTTATGCAAGCCACGCCGTCGTCCCATGGATCCCCCATGCAACAAGACCAACGGGATGAGGTTTATGCGGAACCAGTGGAGCGGCACGAGAATTCTAAATCTGTCGTTTCGTTCTATGAGTTGCGTTCTGCCTATTATCGAGCAAGAGGACAACAAAGCGTTTAGAATAATATTTGTAAGATGCATGCGCAAAAAAAAGAAAGAAAGAAAAATTAATTCTGTTGCCTCTCTCCTATTTTTTTTTCTTTTCTTTTTTTGCTCTTGTTTATGCATCTATTTATCGTTCTTTTGTTGGTGTCTTTTCATGTTTGTGTATGTCTTAGTATAAATATATATGTATACATATATTTTTTGTTGGCAAACGAGGGAATCATGGCTAATAGTATTATGACTACCAATAATTGGTAAGGTGAGTTTTATTATTTGGATGTTATGGTTTTTTTTTTTTTTGGGGGGGGGGGGAGTTGTGCGTTTCAGAAGCATTTTTTAAAATGTTAATATCATCTGGCTCCAATATTTTCGCACTGTTCAACTTGAGTCATCATTTATTTATTTATTTTTTTCTCACTTTTCTTTTTTTCTTTGGAATTTTTATTGGGTATAGGGATCGCGCAAGTAGGCACCCACATAATGTACACTCTCACCTGTACAGTGTCCGCCTATGTTGGCATCGCAACGCTTCTGCTCGGTCTACTTCTAAGTAGTGTGCTCGCACCTTTTGTGCGGTTTGATTCTAATGGTCGCTCACTTTGGGCTTTCGCGTTTCTTCTTCAATACGACAAAACTACTATGATCAATGGCACAAACACCACGCAGTCGGTGCGGTTATATCTGCACGAATTACCACATAATGCAATATGGGGGTTTATGGTTGCTCATACCCTTTTTACCTGTGTTTACGTAGTGCTTGGCATTACGCTCATTGTGCTCGCACTTGTGGAGGCAGTTGTAACACTGAAACTGTGGCGTCCTTTGCAAAATAGTTTATCTGGTATTCTAGCGCTGATGGTAGCAGTAGCAATTTTGCGTTTTGCTATGCTTACTGTTATGGCAACACGTTACTCACTCTATGATGATATTGAGGAGGGTATTTTTGATAAAGAGGGAAGCTCATTGCATCTCCGTTCTGGTTTTTCAACCGGATTGGTAGCATTGTTCATTGGACTTTTGGCCATTTTTATTATGCCATGGAACACAAATTTTCGTAAAGAGTGAATGGAACACCAACATGAACGAAGAACAAGCAAAAAAGAAAAACCAACGGCAGAGATAGCCTCGGGGACTGATATCAATTGGTGTTTACATTTTATTTTGTATCTTACGTTTTCCTTTGTGTTTGCTCACCCTCTGTCTGCGTTTTAATTCCTTACTTACCCTATTGCTTTTATTCAGGGCGTTTAATTTTGTTGCTGTATATCATAGAGTCAAAAGAAAAGAAAACGGGTATATTTATATATAGTTTCATGTGCCTTTTTTTGGTTTCTTTGCATGTATTGCACGCAGGAGATATTCACCTCTATGGTGATATCATCTCGTTTTTCATTCTTCAATTTATTTCTTAATTTACTTTTCTCTTTTTTTAAGTCACCAGCGTAAATTCGCGGACGTCGTTGACAGAGACAGGTAGCACAATCAAAGAAAAAAAAATAAGGATTAACATTTGTGCAGTGATTAGAGAGATTTATTGTACACGAAGAAAAAGAAGAAGAAGGAGAAGAGGAAAAATCAATAGAATAGAAAATGACAATGGATATCGATGCCATCTTTCCTGAAGGAGGCACTATTCCTTCTATCGGAATACATATCGGCGGTTCCTCGCTTCCCGACGTGCTCCGCGAAATGATGCACCTCCTACGCACCCAACAGCGGGAACTCGACGCCTTACGCTCGGAGTCGTCGAATTACATGCGTCGCACAGATTTTCAGCTCGCGGCACATGATGCGACGCTGCATCGCATTACCAATGATCTCCAACTCGACGAGGCCCGTCCGCTGCGCTGCTTTCGGCAACCCCCGCAGGCAACCATGGCGGATGCGGTGATGAACATAGAACGTCGCCTCGCGCGTGCGGAGCAAAAGGACCGCCGAGAGTCTGCCCTTCGAATGGGTGACACTGCCCAAAGGTGTTTACAAACGATGTACTTCAAACAATGGCAACAGTATCGCTGCCACACCACCTCCCGGCGCCAGTTATTGTTGAGCTCAAACTCGGCTGTGCTGTCGCGTTATTGGCGAAAGTGGCGGCGATTCATTCCACTCCAAACGACGCGGCGTGCGCGTGTGCGACATGTTGCCGCTCTTTCTCTTGTGCACGCTCGGCACCTCGTATCACTTTATTGGGGTAAATGGCAAGGCGCTTTGGTGGCGCGCTGCGAACGCCATGTGTGGCGTCGTCAGACCGCATTAGAGACGACGGAGGCGTTGATGCGACAAAGTGCCCGTCATCTCGTGCGACGCTACCTACTTTGCTGGCAGCAGAGAGTCCACTGTCAGCGTCATGAGGTGCAACGCGAGCGCCTCGTGTTTCGTTTGGAGCAGCAAAACGCACGCCGCCTGGCGGAGCGTTACTTGCACTACTGGTCCACTCTTGGTCGAGGGCGGCGGGTGCTGCTTGGTCGGCTTTGCGCGATGGACGCGTTGCGTGTTCGGGTGAGTCGCACAGCGGCCCGCACCGCCTTTGCGCATTGGACATTTGTCACCGATCGGTGTCGACGTCGGCGCCGACTCTTCGCATTGGTCCCCCATTTACACCACGCCAGTGTGGCCGCCTTGGCGCGACGCTACTTTGGGCGCCTCTACGCCTTTCGCCTCCGGCGGCGCGAGGGTATGGCGCAGAAGGCACTCGAAAGACGCCTCGGCGCCGTCATGGACCGATCGGACGGATTGCAGCGCCAATTGGATGTTGGACTGCAAACCCTCTCACACACCAATCGCGTGCTCGCCCATGTCGTGGACAGTGTCGTCATTGCCGAGGAGCCACGCGCCGCGCTGCAGCAAAGGCAGTCGACATACACAGATGCATTGGGAGTGGAAGCACCATTTGCTGCAAAGGGGTCTTTGCCCGCGTGGCCAATCTCCGCATCATCCCCTGCGTCGTTTCCGCACGCAATGGATGCCCCGTTAGAGAAGGAAAGTGAGCCGATGGAAACCAGTGCGACAGAGGTGCTGCGGCAACTGCGATCTCGACTGGATAAGACATACAAATCTACTGTGAGCGTGTCGCCGAGTAGCAGATAAAAGGTTGTGCTTTTTTTTTGTTATTTTTGTTATTGTTGTTGTTCTATTCGATTCGTCTTTTTCAAGGGGTTTTCTATTTTGTTTTCCTGTATTGCTTTTTTTTGTGTGTGGTGTTGTGTGGTTTGCGTTTCTGTGGCAGTACGACGCAAGATGGGAAAAACACCCGTTGCATTGTGTTCACCTGTTTTTTTTTTTTATCGTTGAAAGAATACAAATAGCAAAGAAAAGATTAAAAACTACAATGAATATGGAATGAACAAAATACTAAAATTCGGGATGCAAAAAAATATTAATAATAATACTGTGTAGGTATTCACTTTTTTTCTACGCATGTTATTATTATTGCCTTGATCTTTTTTTTTTTCTTTTTGGACTCTTGGAAAACTCCACTTCTCATTTTTTTCAACCTTTCTACTTTTTTTTTTTTTGTTCTCCTGCTTCAATGCATACATATATTTGTGCGTACATATTTCTTAAGTTTCAAAAAAAAAAAGGAGAAAAAAGTGTTTCTCGTTTTTTTTTTTTCCTTTTCCGCACCTTCGTGTATATACAGAAATATACATTTTTACGTTTAAATATATATATTTCTGCTTGAGTAAATGTCACTGACGACAGAACTGTTTGGCTCCGCTGTACCCCCGTCCGCCTCGTCTTCCTCCGCGGAGAAAGGGACGGGGATATCGTTTGAGCCGACAAAGAAGGCCGCATTTGACCTTTTCGCCTTGGCACCACAAGTGAAGAAAGCTACACGAAAGGAGAAGCAGCAACTCCTGCTCAATAAGGCGAAACAAGCAAGTGGGCAGGCGGCGGCAACTGTAAGTTCCTCCTCCGCCAAAAGGCGATTCAAAAGAAAGAAGGGACTGGTTGGAGAAGAGGTTGATGGAGTGCAAAGTGTTTCCGATACAAATGACATTTTTAAAACCGTTCTCATCACCGACGAGGCCGAGGCAGGTGTGGGCGACAACAACACAGGAAGGCGAAGCCAAAAAAAGAAAGGGGGACACAAATCTGTTTTGCGTCACGGCCTTCAAAAGAACGAGGAGGAGGACGCCCGAACGGTTTTTGTGGGAAATCTCGTAAACGACGCGAAGCGGCGCGATGTGGAGCGTGTTTTTAAATCCTGTGGTGAGATTGAGTCAGTTCGTGTGCGGGCACAGGCGTTGGAGGTGGAAAAGGATAACCGCAGTGTCGGCCGCGCTATTCGCGTCCTGCGTGGCGATGTGAAGCGCGACGACAAGTTCAGCGCTGTGGCGTTTGTTCTCTTTAAGGAAGCCACCTCCGTGGCGGAGGCACTCAAGAAGAATGGGATTGTTCTCCATGGACGTCACATTGTGGTGACCAGCATGGATGCGGAGGGTAAAGCCTACGCACCGGAGACGTCCATATTTATTGGCAACATCGCCTACGACACCAATGAGGAGACGGTTTGGAATTTCTTTACCGAAAAAGGTGTGGCAGATGTTCGGCGTGTGCGCCTCGTGCGGGATCGTGACACGGGGCACTGTAAAGGTTTTGGGTATGTGGAATTTCATTCCCCCTCTTCAGTGGCAAAGGCCATCGCAGTGCGTGGGAGTCTCCTCAATGAGCGTGAGATTCGCATCGTGCATGTGCAGAAGTCAAAGGAGGTGACGCAGTCCAAAGCCAGTCGACGGGAAAAGCGAGGACGGCAAGAGTCAAACACAAGGGTGCCGAATGAAGGGCGTAAAAAGTCCAAATGGGAGGACAATACGAGACGGAATAATCATCATAATAAACAAAACAACAGTAATTATAAGAACTCAAGAAGGGATTCGGATAAGGGTGAGGATCACCCATCGTGGATGGGCGTGGTGACGAACCCGCGACGAAAAATGCCTAAAGATTTGCGTCCATTGGTAGAGGGAAAGAGTGGCGGTCATCCGGCGGGTCCGCGCATACCAGTGAAGCGAAAGATGCGCAACCCAGAAAAGTAATCCTGGTTACTCGGAGGTGGTGTAAAGGAATTCAATAGGATTAAAGAAAAAAAAAAAGGATGAGGAATGAATTCACACACGCACAAAGAAAAAAAATAAGCGAGTATCACCATCGAGTAAACGCGTGTAAATGTGATGCAAAAAAAAAAAAAAGACACGCACACACAAACTCCTGCCCAAAAAAGTGATTATTCTTCTTGTACGTATATATAGAAAGAAAAGAGAATGTAAGAAAATATTATTTGGCATACATGGTTCACTTTTTGCATTATTATTATTATTATTCTCTCTTCATCTTTGTACATTCTCCAAGTACGATTTTGTAGGTGAAAAGGCAATACCAGGGATTGCCATTATTGTGATAACTCTTTATTTATTTGAACAAAAAGCCTTCAATACACATATAAGTTTATATTTTATTAAATAGCCATATATTAGAGGTAAGGTTGAGACAAGAGAGAACAAGGGTCGTCGTGTGTGTGTGTGTGTGTCTGTATTTTTGCAAAAAAAAAACAGGTAACAACAACACAAACCTTCATGTTCATTTTAAGTCAATGTGGTGCCAAGAAGAAGGCTTTGATAACCACAGTCTCTATTTTTGGCGCCGTTGTGCTTGCCCTACGCGTTTGGCGTGGACGAGCATTTCGCCCCTCCCAATCCTCCTCTTCCTCCGCTGGCGCGTCCACGTTGGCCTCCAAGTACGCCGCGATACTGCGCGAGCAGAAAAAGACCAACAGCGAGTCCAAAAAGGAATGGCCGAGGGTATTGGTCCTCTTCGGCAGTGCCACCGGCAATGCGGAGCAGTGCGCAAAGAGTCTTGTGACCGACTTGACGGACCGCGGTGTGGACGTGGCACTCATTGACCCCTCACGTTGGACGCACCTCGCACAGTTGGGGGAGACGGACCCGCTCTTTCCATGCGGACCCAACGGCGAGGCCGCGATCGCGCTCTTCCTCGTCTCCACCACCGGGGAGGGAGAGGTGCCCGCCAACGTGGATATCCTCTTTGCGGAAATGCAGCGCGTGGTGGCCGAGCGCGAGGCGGACGGCGGAGTGGGCCCTTTTTCTAATCTCCTCTACGCCGTCTTCGCGATGGGGGATTCCTCCTACAAGTACTTCTGCCGCGCGGGGCGGGGCGTGGATGCGCTCCTCG
This sequence comes from Trypanosoma mega, assembly GCA_030849715.1. Taxonomy (NCBI): domain Eukaryota; phylum Euglenozoa; class Kinetoplastea; order Trypanosomatida; family Trypanosomatidae; genus Trypanosoma; species Trypanosoma mega. The sequence continues at coordinate 8,071 of JASANV010001528.1, read as the reverse complement.
CTCGCGGCGGGGGGTCGGCGCTGCTGCCCCTCACCCTCTGCGACGCCCGCGATCCGCTGCAGGAGGACGTGTTTGAGGATTGGTCGGAGAAAGTGACGCTCGCGTTGGCGCAGCGCGGCGGTGTGCCCCTCTCGGACTCATCGGAGACGCCACCCGAGCCACAGCTTTGCTTTCGATTCACACCAGATAAGGCGTGTGACCCGTTTGTCTTTCCGCCCCCTCCGTCGTTGTTGGAGCCGTCGGTGTATAATCCTCTGCCGCTGGAAGTGGTGGCCAAGACCACCGCCACGGCGCGGCGCGAGGAGGACGGCAGTTATGTGATGCGATTGGCCGTGCGCACGAAGGGGACGGCGGTGGGGTACCAGGCAGGGGATCATTTGGGTATTTATCCAGAAAACCCACCAAGTGTGGTGGAGGCGTACCGCATCGCGTTACACATTGCCCCAACGGATTGGGAAGCGGCAGTGGAGTTGTGTACGGTTGTGAATGCACGGGCACGGGCCTCTTTGCGAAATGTCTTCCCCGCCCGTGTTTCACTACGGACAGTGTTTGAACATTACATTGACCTTTGCGGTAAGCCACGCAAGTCTACGCTGCGCCTTTTATCCAAGTATTGCAGCGATGCCCAGGAGAAGGCATCCCTGCTTGAACTCCTGCGCCGCTCCGATGGGTCCGTCAATGGGGCCATGCTGGTAGCTCCTTTTCGCACGGTTTTGGATTGTTTGAGGAGGTTCCCGAGCTGCCAAGGAATTCCTATTGGGCACTTTCTTGAGGTCATGCCACGAGTGCAGCCACGGTATTACTCCATCGCGTCTGACATGCTTTCGCAGCCGGCACGGATTGAAATTTTCTCCCGCATTCGCCCAGACGGACTGAACTCCATGTTCCTGGAACGCGTCAAGGTGGGGAACACCATCACAGCGTTTGTGCGCAAATCCACGTTTCACCTTCCCACAAAGTGCGGTGATAGACCTGTGGTGATGATAGGACCTGGAACAGGGGTTGCGTCCATGATTGGCTTCTGTCACCGACGTGCGGCGTTCGCAAAAAAGCAACCAAATGCCTCTACAGGTGATATAGTACTATTCTTTGGTGCTCAATCCCGCAAGGATGAATACTTTGTTCGTGGGGAACTGGAAATGTGGGCTCCTCAGGGCGAAGGACGACGAGCGGACACAGGGACGCATACGCAAACGGAATCTCTCATCACACTTCTCGATTTAGCGTTTAGCCGAGATCAGCCAGAGCGGGTGCATGTAACGCATCTTATTGAAAAGCACAAGGATTACCTTTTTAAACTTTTTACTCGCTCGTCAAAGAGTGGTGGTTGCCTCTTATACCTCTCTGGTGATGCCTCGGCAATGGCAAAAAGCGTCGACGAAGCGTTGGTTGGTGTTTTGGAATATGGCGGCTTGACGCGCACAGCTGCAGAAGAGTTTTTAGGGAAAATGGAACAGGAAAAAAGATACCTAAAAGATGTATACTAGAAACACATGCTTCTAAGATGAAATGATGATTAACAACAACAACAACAACAACAAAAATTCCTGCATTGTACTAATATTATTATTCAACGCGCAATTTTTACGCATTTTCGTGCTTCTCCTTACTTGGGGACGCATTTTTATAGTTATTCTTCTCTGTTTGTTTTACCCATTTATTTTTGATTTGTCGCTTCACGATGTTTTTGGTGGGAGATCCTTTCCCTTTCTTTAAAAAAAAAATGATATATATATATATGTGTTCCGTGGTGGATAGGATGGAACACGCAGAGTTAACCCAGATTGGTTTTTCTTATTTTTCTTTACATGACACCGTTTTACACCTCACACTAAGGGCACATCAAAGCACACACACATATATATATATATATATATATATATATATATGTATACATCTGTGAACGGTTATAATATAATGTGAAGCACTTGAGGAGGTGTTGCGGCATGAAGAAGGCATTATTGTAGATTCATTGTCATTGAATGAGGACTTTTTTTTTCTTCTTTGTTTCATTATTCGTTTTGATGCATATCTATGCATGTATTTTTTGTTTGTTTGTCGTATTCAATTCTCTTTTTTTTTTCTTCTTTGTTCTTCTGGGAGTTATAATTCATATTATTCTCTGCTTCTTATCGAGCGTAGAAAATTTAAAAGAATAAACACAAACACACACAAAGATTAGAGTGGTGACAGGGGTGGAATCCAAACAGAGAAACCAAATAAATTAGAGTGGTTGTACTTTCCGTCCTGTTACCTTAGTTGACGGGATGAGCACGGATGAGATGGACGCGTTCCGCGCGGAGCTTCTCCGCCAAAAGATTATCTTCGAGGCGGAGCTTCGTCGCCAGCGGGAGACCTTCGAGGAGCGCCTCTCGCGCCTCTCCCAGGAGCTCGCGGACCGGGAGGCGGACTGCCGCAACCTCCAGGCCGTCGTGACGATTCTCGGGAAGAAGGTCGACGCGCTGATGGAGCGCCGCGTGGGCACCCCGCAGCGCCGCCCCTCCCCGGCGAAGAACGGCGAGCGCGGGGGGGACGAGGCGCGCGAGACGGCCGCCGGAAGAAGCGCGCCGCCCCTTCGTGTGCCGAGTCCGTCGGCGCGGCGGTCCTCCCCGTTTCGGCGGCACGCCAACACGGCGACGGGTACTGCGCCGTCCCTCAGTAGCTTCGGCAGTCGGCAGAACAGTCCGGCGAGGACGGGTAGCATCAATGGGCAGCGGCCGCGCATCGCCACAGATGGCACGCCGGACCATGTGGCGCGAAGATCCAGCGCGCATCGTCTGCAAAAGGTGAAGTCCACAGACGAGTGGTAGTCGGGAAAGGGGGGCATAGATGACCACAGGAACGACAATCAACAGCGAAGTGGGGAATTAAAAAAAAAAAAAAACGAGGAAAAGGAAAAGTGAGAGTAGAGCAAAAAGAGGAGGAGTGAATGAAGGAAAAAGGGAGAGGAAGGGAGGATATATATATATATAAGTATATATATGTTAAGATGAAGGAGGAAGTGTTATATGACCTTTGATAGCGTTCAGGTGGGCAACAGCCAAACACCATAGAAACAAGGAAATAACAAAAACAACAAGGTAAACCCATCGTTAGACACCTGCGAATACACTTACAAACATGCGCAAATATGAACAAACTCTCTGCATTTTGGGGTTAGATTGCTCTACATGGAGCTTTTTTTTTATTATTATTCTACTGTTTCTTAAATAATATCGCTCTTTTTCGCTGTGTGTGTGTGTCTGTGTGTTTTTGTTGTTGTCGTTTTGTTGATTTCTTCGACTCTCTCCCTCCACGGCGCTAAAAGTATATATATATATATATATATATATATATATATATATATTTATTTATATGTTGGAGTGGTTTTTAGAATACAGATGAGAATACGTTGATACTAAATAATAAAAAAAAAAAGCGAAGATCACATCTAGAAATACCTTCTAATTATATATATATATATATATATTTATATATATTTATATATAACAGAAGTTGTTTGTGTTCTATTGGTGTACGTGATGTTTTACTTTATTCTTGTGAGTTCGTACGTATTTTTATATATAGCTCTATGTCATTGTTGCCATTAGTGTGGGTTTACATGCCCAATGACATGTTTCCTCTCGCGAGTACCCCTAATTTTACGCAGTTTGTTCGTGTATTCACTTAATCGCATCTTTCTGTGGATGGAGAATACTTTTCCTTCCTTTTGTATTAATGTCATGAAATCTTCTTCCCAAGTTACCTACACGAAAAAAAAAAAAAAACTACTCATATATGTAAAAAATGATGATCCTTTTTACAATTGTTTTTTTTTTTTTTTGATTAGAGTAGAGAAATTTATACACAAAAAGTTAGGGCACCATTATATATACTTTTATATATTTAAAAAAAAAAAGAATACACAGACATAGAGTTAAAAAAATGACAAACGTGCCGGAGACTCCGACTCCGACGCCACCAAAGTTAGATGAGCGCACGTTGCAGAGTATGCGCATAGCTGAAAAGATTGGTGCTGAAACGTTTGAGGAGAACACTCAAATTTTGCGCCGTCTGGCGTGGCGAGGGGTTCGGGCTTTTGTAGTGTGTGGTTTTGGTGCCGCTGCCTTTGGTTTTGCGATGCGCCGGCGTCGACAGCAGGCGGAGTTACAGCGTACTCAAACACTTGATGAGGACCCAACCCAGCGATACTTGGAGGAAATGCGGGGACTTGGATTCGATGTTGATACATTGGAGGAAGAATTGGAGGCGGAGCGCAAGGCGAACAAAGTGTTTGCTGAAAAATCGGTATAAAACAACAACAACAACAACAAAAGCCTTGACGTGTGTGAAAGGGAAGAAGAAAAACAAAAGACAGTATAACTAAATAATTATAATATGATGATTTTTTATTTTTGATGATAGTGTCGATGCAGTTGTTTGCGATCCTTTGAGGTTTGTTTTCCTTCTTTTTGCCTTTCTTCTACTTATTCGTGGGGAATCGTACGCTTATTCAAACTTACCGTTTATATATATATACACATGTTTCTTCGTTCAAACAAGAGAACATTGCATTTGTGGTATTTTGTTTTTGTTTTCCTGTGTGTGTGTATGAAAGCCATTTGAATATGTATGTGTTGTTTGTTTGTTTCGGTAATGAACTTTTTGTTGCTCATTCTTTTCACCTCCTTGGTCATTAGACTTTCCTTTTCACTCGCCATTTATTTTGTTGTTGTTGTTGTTGTTGTTGTTATTCTTTTTTTTTATAGTTTTTTTGTTTGTTTGTGTGTGTGTGTGTGTGCATTTAGTTAGCTTGCCGCTTTGATCACCACTTCTTGCCCTCTAATGAGGGAGGGAAGCGCCAACTCTGACCACGAATGCGGCGGGCCGCGCATTAGCCAGCCATCCCCATACAGGAACGAGTTTGACGCCTTTGCGGAGGGCGGGGCGTTGGATAAGACGGAGGAGTGCCACACACACGCGCCACACCCACGAGAACTGCCGCCGCCACCCATGCCAATGCAAGCGAACTTTGCGCCGTCCCGCCAGCGTTTCTATCAAAATGGGCGAAACGGCCCTAAACGTGTCTTGGGACGTTCTTGTCTTTTATGTTGTTGTGTTTTTACAAGGGATAGTCCAAATAGTATTTGTATAGCCTTTCTTATCCTTGCTAGCGCAGTTGTTTGCATGGTGGGTGTTCTGCCCAGAGGTGAAATATACAGTTATGTGTTAATCTCGTTATTTACCGTTTTATCTCTTTTGTGTCTGTTTTTGTCTGTGGCGTTGGACCCTGGCATTATCCCGCCGCTACCATACGATTCAGAACGACGCTCTGCCGTTACCATCGTTAATGGTAAAGAAGTTCTCTGCAAGCTTTGCCCTACATGCCAGGTCCTGCGGCCACCGCGCAGCACACATTGTCATTTTTGTGATTACTGCGTGGACGGATTTGATCACCATTGCGGGGTCTTGGGTAGTTGCGTGGCCCAAAGAACCTTTAGATTTTTTGGTGCTTTTTTCTTCGCTACTTCCATCTTGTCTTTCTACATTGGCATTCGCTCCATTGTAGTGTTATCGACAATCAATTATTCTACCGCCTTTGAACGTGGAGAAGGTCGTTGGACGGTGGCTGCGTGCGTTATTTGCATTCTTGCGACCGTCTTTTCCTCTTGTATAATTGTTCCCATGATGTTTTATTATATTTACCTTGGCTGCATAAACAGTACACAAAAGGAATCGGGTCGGGAAAATCGTGGTTTTTGTGTGCCGAACCCCGCTTATCATGAAGGGTACTGTCGTAATTTTCGGTTACGTTTCTTTGGGCCCCTTGGAAAGAGCAGAATCACACGTTGCGATGCGGACCGTTATGTTTAAACAAGCTCCGTGCCAGGAAGGTGTGTAGAGGAAGAACGAAAGGGAAAGCAAAAAAAAAAAAAGTTATTTTCTTCTTGTGGTTGCTCTTGTATGCGCTGTTTTTGATTGTCTTATAGCTGGATGCGGCATTAAGGAGTGTCTGGTGAAGGCAGCCTTTTTGGACACATTTAATTTATGTAACGTTTCCCCGTTGCATCAAACAAAGGCGCAAGGCTTTTTATAACGCAGTGGGATAACTAAAGTTGCCGCGTCGCCCGAAGTACCCTGTAATCTTTTTTGTTGTTGTTGTTGTGTATATGTTTCTTTATTGTTGCCATCGTTTGGGAGATTTCTTTCCCTCTTTTTTTCCACTTATATATGCATATGTATGGGTATATGTTTGGGAGCTTGCGGGGCGAATGCCGCGCAGCTATGGTTCAAGTAATATTTTTATCGAGATTGTTTTTGAGTCTCTTGAAAATCTTTTTTTTTTCCATCTTTATTTATCTTTTTCATGAAAATAGTTATTAAAGAAAAGAAAAGCCCAACGGCTTGCATTTGTTTTTTCCGCGCGGAGGTATCAAAAGCTGCTTTCAACCCCCTTTTTTCCTCGAAAGGGTTTTTCCATATCGCTGGAGCGCAGTTGCCGCCCGGACCCGGATTACAAGCGCAATGCGGCAGACACGCTCACAAAATCAAAAAAAAAATTAACACATTTAATGCATTGGCGGGGCCCGAAATTTACACAGACCCTTGCAACCTGAAAAGCATTGATGGAGACCGAAGGGGGCATAAAGTAGATAAAAAGAATGGGTTTGCTAAAGGGCTCGCCCCGCAACCCAACGCATAAAGGATATGGCGGCTTGTTTTTCCACCGCGCACGGCGCAAACTTCTAGCAATAGCAACGGCAACGGCGCGTCGCAAATAAAACGGGGCGGTGATGAAACCGCGCTCGCTTTATTATGTGTTTTTTTTTTTTTTTTTTTTTTTTTTTTTTTTTTTTATCGGAGAGAAGGCCCCCAAACCGGCACAAGCGCCGCCCTGTTGTAATTAAAGGCTGGTGGGGGGCCGGGTGCATGAAAAAAAAGAAAAATAACGCACTCAATAAACGACCCCCGCAATTCAACCACAAAAATGAAAATGCTCATGTAAAACTTGGCGGGGTTGTGCTTCTCGTGCCTCTCCCCGCGCGCCCGGGATCGGCGTTCCTTCTCCGCGCCGCCCGCCGGTTCATATAGCAATAAAAAAGCAAGCGCCATCCCCCAAAAATCGCGCAATACCGGCGATTCCCTTTCTTCCCTTCGTTTCGTTTTCTGCCGGCGGGCCGGTGCGCGTTTCATTTCGGCTTCGTCGGCCGCGGCGGCGGCCAAAGAGCCCGCCGTGCAGGCTGCAAAGTTAGGGCCTGGCGCCCGCAATGGCAGGCGCCCGCCCCTACCCGTACGCGGGTCAAAAGCGAGGCGGCCGGGCGCGAGGAGGCCCGCACCAAAGTAGAAGAAACGCCCCCCGACCCGACCCGACCCGGCGCACGCATGAAGAGCACGCGCTCCTACGACGCGCCTTTCCGGTTCTGCATCGCGCCGGGTGGCCGGCGAAGACCCGCGTGCGCGACATGCGGCAAAACTCGTCGAACATCGCCCCCACCAAATGCGGAGGGGGCGCGGCGCCGGGGGGAACGCGCGCCGACGCGCACGGCGGATGCGCCGCGATGCGCGCCTTCCGCCCTTCTATGAACGCGACGCCGCCGGGCTCCGGCGCGGCCGCCTTGAACTGCGCTGCGAGCTCCGCGCGCGCTCTCGGATCCGCAAACGGCGCAATTGCCGTAAAGTTCCTCACGCCGCCGCGCGCACTGCCCCGACCAGAGCCCAATGCGCCGCTCTCCTCCACATCCTCCAGCGCCGCGCCGCCACAGGGGCCGCTCTGCGCGTTGCGGCCATTCGCCGTGCCCATTCGCTTCGGGCCCTCAGTTCCCCGCATTCCTTCACGGGCGGCCGCGGCGCCATTCTTCTCATTCCGCGCACCCCCCGCCCCACCATTGGCATCGACAAGGTAAGACGCATCCTCAAGATGCGCTGGGACTGCGCGAGAAGCTGTGCCCCCCGCATTGCGTTGCAAAACATTCTCCTCACTTCCCCTCAACGGGTTATCCGCCGCCTCTTCCCCAACGCTTGCACGCTCCTCCTCCTCTGCCGTTGTGGTTGACAGCTTTGGCACGCAACACTGCTGCCACGGCCACTTCCC